>LGRN01000675.1:0-11650 GCA_001883825.1 Emergomyces pasteurianus Ep9510 | reverse complement strand
ACTGAAGAAAAGATTAAAGAAACTCTTTTTTTAATAACATGATTTGTATTTAATTTTATTATTCTAACTGAATAATTTCTGCATAGCTTATCAAGTCTTATTTTTAAAGAAGAAATTAAAGTCTCAATCTTCATAGTCTTTATAGAAGAGGTTTTAAACACTTTTAAAATTCTTCTTAAAGCTTTGTTTTGCAGCATATCATACTTATTTAAAAAGTTCTTTTAATTTTTTCACTAGATTTGTGCTTCATAGTTTAAGATTAAGAATATACATGCAATATATAATTGTCTCATTGCATTAAATGATAATCCTCTTTCTATATTAAACAATCTTAGAATATTATTAAGATTTTTCTCTGCTTATGCAAGCTTTTTTTAAATATGACACTTAAAATTCAGTTTTAAATCTAATTAAAAATCTAGTCATCTAACTGAGTCTTTTAAATTGATTTGTTCATTTAAAAGAGTGATATATTTATTTTTTTCATTACTTTTTACATAGAAATAAATCAATTCAGTTTTATTCATATTAAATTGTATAAAGTTTTCATTTTCTTTTTAAATAATCTCTTTTACAGCTTTTTCAATTAAAAGACAGTTTTCTTTTATTGTTTTTAAATGACAAACCAGCTTTATATTGTACGAGAGAAGATGCTACAAAGTAGCTCTATATATCGAAAGAGAAAACCTTCGAAGAAAATGGTATAAAGTAAGAAGGAAAAGAGAAAATCAATGAAATCAGATTAAATCATCATAATCAAGACTGACACACATACACACACACACAATGAATCTTCCTTCTTCTTCGTGTCCTCTATTCCTCTTTTATTCCTCTCTTTTTATTCTGGATCTTCGAATAGAAAGATCCTCATACTAATCTCATACTAATCTCTATATCGTTATACAATCTTCACCTCTTCTACCATGATTCATTGTATTCTCTTTCATCATATTTTATACTCAACAAGTAATCTGCTTCATTATATTCTTTCTCATTCTTATAACACATGCTTGTCATAAAGAATCCCTCAAAAGAAAAGCCTGAAATGTAAAGACAATTATAAGAAAATTAACTTGAAATGACTAAGTCTTGACATGGAAAAGAGTCATTGTTAAAAGACATAGCAGTCTTTCACTTCATCATTAGATCATGAGAATTAAACTCATGAAAGAAAAAAGAAAGAAAAAAGAAAGAGAAAAGAAAAGAAAAAGAGAGAAAATGAAAATAAAGAGTAAAAAGACACTCTGCTCATCTCACTGCTTTCTTTTATAAGTAAGACTTCTCACTGTTTTTAATGCTTTCTTTAGTGTTTTATAAGCCTCTGTCTTATATCTATCTGCCTGAACAGTGCTAAGATTAACTCTATTTTGCTTGTTTTAAAAATAGTTCTTGTTTCTGAAGACTTTCTCTTCTGTAGTTTATAAAACTATAAATGCTTTGCATGCAGCTGTCATAGCTCTAGATCATCATTCTCTTATATAGTTCTCTATCTAATCTAAGATCTTATGAAAAAGAATTCACTGCTCATTCTGAATCATTAAATCTGTTCACTTTCATCATTCTATTAATGCATTAAAAATCACTTTAAGTTTAATAACTGCAGATGCTGCTGGAAATGAATAAAAAGTAAAATTATATTAAATTAATAGATCTGATAATGTAGTTGATTTAGGCATAAGATCGCGATGAGCTGTTGAAAGATTCTTTTAAGTTTCATCAAATGAGATCTTCAGAGTTAAATAATTTTTCTGTATGTTAATAAATTAAGAAAGAATGATGTGTCTTTGCATTGTAGCTGAACCTGTACTGCTGTGAAAGATATATGATTAAATAATTCAAGCATTATCTGAAGCACATGATATTTTAAGTCATTCATTAAAGTCTTTAATGTCTTTATCAATTTACATTTCTTTAATAATTCTTTAAATTACTTCTTCTCTAGAAAGTTCTTGCTTATTTAATCTTCTTTCTTATTCTTTAATCTTCTTATACATGTTAAAGACTAACTCTGTACAGTTCTTGTCATTCTCTTTATTAAAACTCACTGTGCTCTGAATCTAACATTATTCTTGACTCTTCTTTACAAGCTAATAAATATTAAGATCAATGTATCAAAATCATATATCATCATTGACTTTTATGTACTTAACATAATAAAAATAAAAAATTAACTTAAATTCATGATCAGATTAAAGAGTGATGTAGAAAATGTAATAAACAGAATCTTGATAAATAATCTGTTAAGTGATAAAATGAATTATATTGCAGAGTCACTCTTAATTATTAAGATTCTTTTAAAGATGAAAGTCATAGAGATTAAATTCTATAAAGACAATCTTTTTAATGATATTAATGTCTGCTGAATAGTTTTCTTGAAAATAGACTTAAAAAAGTCAATGAAAAATAGACAGAACAATATTATCATCTTTATTTCATGTTCTTAATATACTTATTTTATTTACATTTATAATCTTAAGTCGCTGAACTATCTCTGTTTAATTTATATTTTTATTAATTACATTACAGCTTAAAGCATGAGAAATTTAATATACTTTTAATTCATTCTTTAAATAAGCAGATCTATTATTCTTTTAAAACAAGAAGTATAAAGAATCTGTTAAATGATATTGCTTAAGTCAATTTCTATGCTGTTATAGCTTATCAAGATTTTCAATCATCGTCTTAACAGTGAGTTTACAAGTGTAAAAATCTGTTTTATCTATTAAAATCTTCATATACAATCAACAGACCTTTTCTCTTTTATTATCATGATCTTTTTAATGTTTTAAATAATGAATGAGAACATGCTTCTTGACTGACTTGAAATTCTTTAACACATTCATTAAACTCTTCTTGACAGTTTCATGACAATTACATCTAGTCTGAACTGATTGTCTCACTCTCTCTATATTCGCTGTCATCTCTGGATTCTCATCTTCTACATTAACAAGATCTCTTCTCATTGTTAAATTAATCTTCTTTAAAGAGACTAAGTTCTTTTAATCTTCTTACTATTAAGATTTAAAATCTGCAGAAGTTATAATAAATTAAGAAAAAGATAATAAAGAACTTGTTATTAAATCTTAAGATATTTTAACACTGAGTCTAGATAAAATTCTTGTATGAGTTAAAGACTTTAATTGAATTGACATGGTCAGAGATGAGTAAGAGAATCTGACAGAGGAGGTTCCACGCATTGAGGTGTCTCTAGAAGACACATTGAGAAGTCTTAGATCATTATTCATGTCTGAAGTGAAAAAGAAAGAAGATAAAAAAGCAGAAGAGATTAATTATCTAGAGAAGCTGAACTGATCTGTGTAAATAATTATAAAAGAATTTACAGTTAATTTATATATATTAAAAGCCATTTCTGCAGCTTTATATTGAGATCTGAAATACACTGTAAAAAGATATTTTAATAACATTGTCTTCATGACATCAGCAGAGATAGACTGTTTTATTTATAATTATTTCTATTCTTCTGTTTAATTAACCAGTCGTTCATAGACAATTAAATTGATTCTTAAGACAGCTTTCTTTATACTAAATCTTGTTATTAACTGTTGAAGACTTTGTACTTGATGATCAGATTTAAAAATGATTTTATAAAAATTCTCTGCAACCTGCTGTCTTCAACAATTCATTATCTTTTTATAAGTCTTTTATTTTCAGTTTCTTAATCTCTTTAAATTTTTTAAAATCTTTTTAAACATCGCTTAGCTGTTATACAGTTTCTTCATTAAAGAGAAGATCACAGTTTATAAACTGTTCTTAACTGATCAATCATATAGCTTCTCAATCAATTCTATAGACTGCTTATAAAGGTCACTCAGCATCTTCAGGGTCTTTAATTACGCCCTGAATCAATCTTTCTCAGGAATGATATTCTGTAGAATCCAAGACTTCACCTGTAATACTGGAATAGATACATTATTCAACACTACGACTGCTTATTGCATAGAAGTCATGATGTTAAATAAATGATTAAATTAAGCAGTTGAGTGTGCAGATCGTAGCTCAAAAAAAGAAAAGATAAGAACAAAGAATTAATAGCAATATTAAAAGAATATAGAAGACACATTGCAATAACAATAGAAAAATCAAGTCAAGATAGAGAAAAAAAAATGTTGATTTGAACCTCTTCATCCCTGAGTTCATCGCTTCTATTTATATCACTCATAAGATAATCAAAAAGCAACTCAATCTTATGAAATTCTGAATCAAAATACACAAAAAAAAGAAAATGCAGTAAGAAAAGAAAAAAAGAATACAATGCAAAAAGTACATTAATTAAATTACAATCATGAAGTTCTTATTTAAAGAAATAAAGAATTGATGTCGCAATCTCTCATCATCATCATCATTCAAATCAATCTCTTTCTTTTTTCTCTTCTGTACATCATTCATTGATTCATCTGCATTAAATATTCATTAAATCACATTTAAATCAGAACAGTAGAAACGTTTCAATCAATTCTTGATCACTGTATTCTAAAATGATGTATCATTCAGTTTCTTCAGATGATAATATCTCTTTTCATTGACCTGACGTACACAATACAGACTCATTCATCAAAAATAAAGCTTTATAGAATAAAACATCTTTAATTTAGTATCATGTAATAGCATTAAATCTTTTATTACATAGAACTTCTAAAGCAGACTCTTAATACTGTCTTAAATTTTCTTATTCTTCTTCTGCATGTGTTACAAATGCTTGATCACTTTCTCTAGATTCTCATCTCTCTGCTTCAATTGTCGCATGTACATTAAAATCAGATTTACACAAGATTGAACTGATCATCATGAGAGTGTCTGTTATATAAAAACCTTAAATTCAATGAAAAAACAGTCTTATATTTATACATTAAACAAAATAATGTTTCATTTATAGAAACTTAAACAGTTACTTGATCTATTCAGAGAACTGAATAGAAATGATTCACTTAACTATTTTTCTCATTTATTAATTTTAAAAGCACATCTTGAATGAGCTGATGACCGTGCTCAATCATATCATTCATCTTTGAATTATATAAAGAAATTATAATATGATTCATTTTATATTTTTATATTAACACTTCTGTTCACTGCTTGTTCTTCAGTTTTTTATTTATAATCAAAGTTTAAAAACATTTATGCTAACATATGACATTCTTATAAAGAAATTGAGCAATTGTCTTTGATGTTGTACAACACAATGGTCTCTCTTTGATTCAGTCTGTAAGATCATTACAAGTTAAAATAGTATATTAATATTGCTTGTTTTTAAAGAGATGAATGACATCTGCGCCTCACTTTTCTCAGAGACATGTTTTATATGTAGAACATAGAGATTTCTTCTATTGTCTAGAATCATGCAGCTGGCATGAAAGACACTCTTTAACATGCTTCTTAACCTGCTCTTATGCATCTGTTTATTAATATCATTGAGCAAGTTTATATATCATGATCTCTTGTTTCTTATAATCATTCTCATCATGCACTTGTTGTATAATTTTCTTTTACTCTGTAAGATTGTTAACTACTCTGCACATTAAAATACTCTTATTACTCTGTTAAAATAAAAATTAATCTTGAATAAAGAATTTCATTGCTTTTCACTTTCATTGTTAAAATTTATCTTTAAAGATCTTTAAAGACTGTTTAAATAAATAAAGAAATTGAGCAATGATCTCATGCTTATTAGAATAATCTAGAGTCAATATTTAATCAGGCGTTGCATTCTTAGATTTATTAAGAACAGAATCTTAAACTACTAAATCTAATTTCAATACAGCAACATTGATACAAAAGAGCTTTAATTTAATAAATTTCTCTATATTCTCATTCTTTAGAATTTCTCTAGAAGTTAATAATCTTTTAAATAATTCATTCACTGCTGTGTGACGCTTGTTAGAAACATGTCTGACTTTAAAATCAAACATGCAGATTCATGTGAGTCATTCAGTGACTAACACATCTGAAAGATTAGTAACTAATCAATTTAACTGAGCCATCAGAGTCTTCACATTCATCTTTAAGACAAAATAAACATTATAGAGATAATATTAACACTTCTTTAACATTTTTAACATAGTCTGACATTTCAGCTTCAAGGCATCATATTTTCACTCAGATTCATTTTATACATCACTCTTATATTAAATAAGATGAATTCTGTTAATAATTTTATCTTTCTGATTTATTGTTTCATCTCATCTCTTACTACATGAATCTAAAGTCATTAATATATTCTTAACATTTAAAGAATAATTCAAGCTTTGAAGAGCAGAAGTGAATGTTAAACATCTTTTTAACTAGATCATTGTCTGTCACTGCTTCTCTCTTTATTAAAATAACACATTCTTCTTAAACAACATATATATAGAAATAATAATAATAATAAAATCAGAAATTTAAATGTAAAAATAAACATAAATATTAATAAACGCTCTTATCTTGTAGACATTTATTAAATCTGATCATTTTACTATCTTGACAATCTTCACTGTCTCTAGACGTCTTCTATTCACATTTACAATAAATTTAATCAACATTATTCTGTTACATGCAAAATTTAATTTTTCTGTTTAAATAAACATATCAGTCAGCTTCAATGAGACAAGCATCTTATTTAAATTTCACAAGTGCTTTAAAATAAATCATCTCATCTTAGAAAAAGCTTCTTCATTATTATATGTAATCTTTAGTTCTTTAACATCAATGTCATTTATAAAATTGTTTGTCTTCTTTAAAACAATCTTCTTAAGAACTCTCATCATTATTCATAAGAACTAAGTTATTAAATTCATCACTTTTTACAGCAACATAGTCTAACATAGAAGCTTAATTAATGTTTAAAAAGTTGTTATATCTTAGGATCTCAGGTCTAGAATAACCTGATCATATTTCAAGAAGACGTTAATCAATGATGTAATAGTCATTTCTGTAAAATCCTCTGTAAAGAAGTCAGTGCTTAAAGAAATGTAGACATTCTAAACAGTGACAGCGTTCATCTCTGTACAAGCATTTACAATGTAAAATTTATTAACTTACTTTTTAATGACTAAGAATCATTTATTTCTGTACAGTCTATGACAATATTTATAAATACTTAAATCTACTCTTTTGTACAGCATTTTAATGACTTTAAGAAAAAGTTTCTTTAGAATAAAAAAATTAAAAGTCTGTCATGCTTTATACAGCATTATTTTAATAATTACAGAGAAAATAACTTTAGAAATAATTTTTTCATAATTCTTAAAGAATCATGTTAAGATCTTCTTTTATCATTAAAGAATTTTCAGCAGCATTTTCTTCTCTTATAAACATAGAATATTTTTAATCTTTAAAGCTCTCTCTTGTTTCAGCATTAAGCATGAATCTTTAAAAACATTATTAAATCAAGATATAATATATACATTAAACAGAGTCTTCAGATCTTACTTTAAAGCAATATTTTTCTTCATTCTTTTCTAGACAATTTTATATCAATTGTCTGATTCTTTAGAAACACTTTTATTCAGCAACAGAATATTCAAAGATTAAATCTTCTTATCTTTTTATTTATATAATATAATGACTTAAAAAAGATGTAGATTCATTCTCAGGATTGAAATAGATAAAATAAAGAGTGCTAAATTAAATAATTGAATTTTCTGAACATGTTAAATATCAAGAATTTTATAATAAATAAATAAATAATATAAATTTAATTAAAATTTGCAGTGTAGAAATGAATGTTGTTAACTATATAATCAAGACTGCTTTGATTATGAACAATTAAGTCATAGAAAAACTTTGATTCTTAAATCAAACTTTTTAGAAATATGTTTCTTCAGTTCTGCTCTGATTGATTTATTTCTTTTACAACAATGCTTATCATGCTTATTATAACTCTTTATATTCTCATCTTTATGCTTCATCTCATTCTCTACATTAATCTTATTACTATCTTTTTATTTATAAAGACTAAAGTTAGCCTCATTAACTAATCTCTGTAGCTTTTATTTAAAGATTCACTTAAACAGCTTTTAACTTCTACATCACTTACACTTGTTAATTTATCATTTAATTTCTCTGTCTTATTTAACTCTTTAATCTTAATGAAACTAGTCGCTGCTTTGAAAAGCCTCAAAATCTACATCTGCTTCATTGTTCTATCTTCATGATTCTTAGAAGAATATACAACTAGAGATTAAGAAATCTTATTATTATCAGAATGAAAGACAGTGATAATGACTTGTTCTTGATTATTCATACATCTAGCAACTCTGATAACATTCTTAAATAATCTATTTAAAAGACATTTATTTACACTGTACTTCATTACAAAGAATGTCTGATAAACAGTGATCTTATCAATCAAAATCAGAACATTTACACATACATTAAACATGTCACTTTTATAATCATTTATACTAAGAATTAAAAGCAAAGAAAGCTTCTGTATAAAAAAGTCAAGTTCTACAGCAACTGACTGTAGCATTATATTTATCTTTACTTCTTTATTAAATATCACATTCATATATTCTTCATTAATTTAAATAAAAAATCTTAACTAACTCACTGATATTAATGAAGAACAGAGATCATACATTATTAATAAAATCTTTAAAATATCTTTTACAGTCAATTAAGAGCTTTAAGATAAATTTATATTTTAAAAGAACATTTAATACAACTGCAGACTGCATTTTAATAGATCTTGTACAGTTATTTTTAAGATCTTTTACTGTATAAACTTTTTAAATATTTCTTTAACTGTAGCTGTAACATTTTTCTTATTCTTTAATTTCTTAATTAATTTTATTCTTTTAAATTCTTTCTTCTTCTCTTCTGCATTCTTCTTATCATTCTTTATCTTCTCATTCTTTCTTATTATAAATTTAGTAGTCATAGACTGAGTCATCTCAGACAAGTTCTTAACATTTATATTTATTGACTCACTTTAAAAGAATAACAGCTTTTGATTAAAATGAGCAAGATAAACTGAGTTCTTGTCACTGTGATTAAAATCTTTTTATTAAAAAAGATCACTTTAAACAGAGACTGAAGCATGAAATTAAGTTAACAAATTTAATCTAATCTTTATTTTCTTCTCTCTATTAACTTTTTTTTTAATTGATTCTATAAAGATCACTTTCTTTAAATATGTCTTCTTCTCATCAATCATTGCTAGCATCTTTTTTAAGATTAGTATAACAGATTAATATTCTTCAGCTTAACATGCATAAAAGAATAAAAGCTTCTTCTTATGTTAAACATGTTCTTTTATCTTTTATTTATTCTTCTTTAAAATAGTTTCATTGCTGACACTGATGTTTATTACTGTCAGTTTACATTTATATAACTCTTTTATAAAATCACTTTCTGAATCATTATCATTATCAATCTTACAAATAAAGACTACATCTATCTTAATAAAATTATCATTACATAAGTTATTTAAAGCAGAGATAATTAAAGACTACTTAAGCTACTGAAGAAATCTTTTAATTTAAGATATGTAAGACTTACTTTAAACAATTAAAATCTGTACTCTCTCTGACTCTGCTAGACTGATAGTATAATCTTTAATCATATTTCTGTATATTTCTTTTCTATTTAACATAAGATTAAGCTTTGTATAGAACTGTAAAAAATAATCTAAACTGTTGCATTTAAAATACATAAATGAACTTCTTAATTAATTATACACAGATAAATCTGTATTATTAAAATTGTCTTTTATTTCTTTAAATCTTTCTTCATCTCTTTCTACTTTATATTTAAATTCTTGTTTTATATCACTGAGCTCTTTCTTCAGTCTTTAAAGAATTTATAATATGTTAAATAAATATACATTTAACTGTGAATAATATTTATTCTAGACTGTCATCTGCACAGAATCATTAAAGACATTACATTTTTAAAATTACATGTTAAATACATTAAAGAGAGAAATCAAAGAATTTCTCTCTCTCTTTAATTAAATAACTAATATCAAGAATTTCAGCTGCTTTGTAATGTTGTTAATATTTTAATTTTTCTTCTTCTGCATCAATGTTACTGCAGCTTTATTTAAAGCTATATAAATTATAAAAGAATGTCATGTTAATGCTTAAAACAATGCAGAATTTGTAAGCTTATTAATTAACTTTTATACTGTTTCACTATTTTTCTGCTGCATCATTATAGTCTCTTTAAGTTTTATCAATCTAACAACATTCTTAATATTAGTCTGAATATCATACACAGCTCTATAAATCTTTTTAAAATCTAACATGTCTCTATCTTCTAGATTTATCTTTACTGTCTTTAACACTTTAAACTTAAGATTGTTAAAGAGTTCAGTGATGAATTACATGCTGACAGAATAATTATTAATTTAATGTTTATTTAAAAGATGATAAGCCACTGTTAAGAAATAACAGTAATATTTTAAGATATTCACAGAAATAGGTTTCTTTTATATCACTAACTGTATTAAAAAGAATTAATTATAAAGCAGTTAAAATGAATCAGTTCATCAATATTTCTTTCACAGACAAGTCTTAATTACATCTTAAGATTTCTTCTCTTTGATTATAATAACAGCTACATTATTCTTGATATGAATTAAGCAATATAAGAATAGAAGTTTTAACATCATTGCTTCAGAGATATGATGAGTTGTATAGAGAACACAGAATCTATTAAGAAATTCAGTAACATTCTTTTTATTAAAACAGAGAGCATCTACAGATTTCAAGACAGACATAGACTTAATATTAATTATTCTTTCTCTTTTTAAAACAGAAGTCATCTCAGATTCTTCAGCTGAACTTAAATCTTTTTTTAAAGTCATTTTCTTCTTTAAGAGTTCTTTTTAAAACTGTTTATAAGAAAATATTTAAGATAGAAATAATTGCAGACAGTTATGCTTGCAATATAGAAAGAAAATCTTTAAAACAATATCATTAATTTTCTTTAAATTAAAACATTTAATCTGTATAAAAGTCATAAACTTTCTTAATAATTTCATGTTGTTACTTTCTAAGTATGTCACTTTATGCTTCTTTTCTTTCTTTTGACTGATCAGAAGAAGAAAAATGATCTTCATCATCACTTTAATGCAAAGAAACAGCTATTTTAATAGTTTTATTTTACATACTTTCTTCTCTTTAATTTCTCTTTTGTCTCTCTCTCTGTTCTCTCTCGTTAGAATCATTAAAAATTGTACAAGAGAAGATGCTACAAAGTAGCCTTATATATTAAAAGAAGAAATCTCTGAAGAAAATGGTATAAAGTAAGAAGGAAAAGAGAAAATCAATGAAATCAGATTAAATCAACATAATCAAGACTAACATACACTCACTCACTTACTCACACACACACACACAATGGATCTCCCTTCTTCTTCGTGTCCTCTATTCCTCTTTTATTCCTCTCTTTTATTCCGGATCTCCGAATAGAAAGATCCTCATTCTATATCGTCATACAATCTTTACCTCTTCTACCATGGTTCATTGTATCCTCTTTCACCATATTTTATACTCAACGAGTAATCTGCTTCATTACACTATCTTTAATCTAATCATAAAATAATAACTCAGAGTCAGATATAGAGCTTAGAAAAGATAGTCTAGTAGCTATTATCTTTTCTAAAACTTTTCTCAAGCAGTTTAACAAGAATATGATTTTATAA
>LGRN01000674.1:0-11672 GCA_001883825.1 Emergomyces pasteurianus Ep9510 | reverse complement strand
GCTCACCCCCTCCCTCCCCCTCTCTCACCACCAAAAGCCGGGCTGGCTGTTGTGCCCATTCCCACCGCATAATAGCCAACAGATACCAACATGGGAAAAAAAAAAAAAAAAAAAACACACAACAACAACAACATCAACAGCACATCAGACAGAGAGACAATTCTGACTCACCAGCCCCACCAGCTTCCATCCCGAGCATGATATCTGGCGTCTCATCTTTTTCGGGGTAGCCAGCCGTAACATATGCGACCAGCGCGGCACGCTTTTCCTTCTTGCATTGTGCAAATGACTGCTTTATTTTCTCCATCGGTTCAGAAAAAAAAAAAAAAGTAAGGGTACTTCTTTTCTTTTTCTTTTTATTTTTATTTTTTTTTCCCCCACTCCTAAGTTTGTATCAAAGATTTCGCGGTAGCTTCGATGATACGGCGGAAGGAAGCCAGCAGGTTCCTGTTTTATCGTACTGATTAAAATAAATTTCAACCCAATAAAATAAAATTAAAAGATGGCACAAGCAGTGTGTCTCGGGGGGTGGGGGGGGGGGGAAATGAATTGGACTGCTGTTGGGTGTAAATTCCAGGTGGGACGTAAGTTTTTTTTACAGCTTGATGATTGCAAGACAACGGGAGCAATTGAACAATTGAAGTCACAGACAGACAGAGAGAAGGGGACAAGGCTTGTCTGTCCCTAGGGAGATGCGATATTTAAGGCAGGGCGGTGGTGGGTGGGTTCTGCAGCAGTTTCTGTGACTCACTGAACGACCGGATACTCAAGAAGACCAAAAAAGCCACAAGCTTCTTCTTTCTGGCGGAAGTAATAGCTCCTCTGGGTTTGCTCGCCACTCCACGCTTTTTGGAGGGGAGGGTGGTGGATGACTAAGCACAGAGGTTCCCCACCAAGGGTTCCCAAATAAAAATGGATGACGATGGACAAGATTGATTGGATTGATTGATTGATTGCTGGACGGGTATGCATGAAGCAGCAATAGGGTGCAGCATGCATGCTGTATGCTGTGCAGGAGGATGCACGGAGACCGTTTGGAAATAAAAACAAATATCAGGTTTTTTTACATAACCAGCTAGCTTCTGCCTTGTCTACGTAGCTACAGGACAGTGAAGCCAAAAATATGTAGTATGTAGTTGAATATATTAAATAGCTGTAACTTGTAGCTATCAATTGTCAATTTGCAGAAAATGAAAAGAACTTCAATAACTGCTGGAACAACCAAAATATAACTAGGAAATAATCAGCCAGAATATTTGATCACTTGAGTAAATCCTGTGTGCATTTGAAATAGAAATAAAAGCAGAGTTACTAAAAATTAGGAGAATAGAGATATAGAAACATATATCATGGAGGAAAAAAAAGAGGAAAAAGAAAGAAACATCTTTGACATATATCCCATTTCCCATTTCCCAGCCATAATAAGAGAAATAAACAACTAACATAAACAAGTTAAAGCAGACAAAAAGCAGTTAAAAAAAAAATATCCCAAGCCCAGTTTCCAAGATGGAAAAAAATAATATTATAATAACAAGAGAAGTCCCATATCCAAAACCCATGCAAATTATGCAGGCAAAAAAGACCCAGCAAAAAATGACAAAAAATATATCCTCCCGATGCAAAATTAAAGAATATGTATGCCCTAGCGTTGGTAAAAGGAGCGACTTGATGCCTTGCTTAAAAAAAGTAAACCCCCCCCGGCCCAAGAAAGAAAGGGAGGGGTTTCCCGTACCCAAGTGCTGTGCATGCGAAAGTAAAATGTACTAAAAAGGAGTGTGTGTTCCCATATGGCCCTGTTTTGCTAAAGCCATGAAAAACAATATATATGTATATATGTGCATGAAATGCAGAGCGAGAAGAGGACATCTATGATAACGGCGTAAAAAGGAGGTTCGAAGTCGGGGTGGTGTGGTGGTGACGGGGAGTGATGGTAATTAGTTGTTCGAGGGGATGATGGTTGTGTCTGTGTGTGTGAGAGAGTGTCGCAAGGGAGAAGGCGGAGGGATAGGGGTGGGGGAATAAAAGTAGTTCTAGAGCGGGTACGGGTCGTCGTAATAAAAAAAAAAGGATTGACATGAAAATAGAATGTAGAAAAAATTAACGCCTCCATATTTTTTCTTTCCCCCCTCTTTGTCCTTATATACGCCGTAACCTCGACTGAAAAGCCAGGTGACAAGCGTACCATAAAAAGGAATTATTCCAAAATAAAAATAAAAATAAAAATAAAAATCAAAAAAACAAGAAAACGCCGCGCTTTCTTCTAATAGGTTTCGTTAAGGAGTGACATGAAGGAAAATCGTTGAAAAGAAATTAAAGAATATCGCTATGCATCGGATGGCTTAAAGGAGTGGCTGGTTGGATGGGGACGCTGTAGAGTACGAAAAATAAAAAAATAGAATAAAAAAAAAATCAAATCCGGTTTACCCATGGGCTGGCTATGCAATGACAAGAAGGGAGAAGGAAAAAAATGAGATACTTCGAAATCGCGAAATTGAGGGGTGTGGCGGGTTCGTAGGTAGATAGGGTGGAAAATGTCGGTTTCTTAAGAGAGATGTGTCGAGGTGTTGTTGTGTTATGTTGTGTTGTGTAAGGAGGACAAGTAGGATAGGAGCGAATAAAGAGACGCCTGTGAGAGAAGCTCAAGCACCAACAACACATCATGATGGTGACAAAAATTGACAAGGACGTTGGGCATGATCAGGAAATGAACGATGCATGTTGTCTAGGCAGAGCAAGCATTGGTGACTGTGTCGCATGATTTGACAGTGCTCGAAACATAGCCAAGGGGGGGCAGTCATGGATAAGCATTTGCCAAGCGAGGATCTGAAAGATCTGAAGGTTTCTCAAGACACCCCACCTCCCACTAGCTTTTCAAATTGTCGAAAACCGGGACAGTACGTGGGAGTCTCCCGATTGGCTAGCAGGTACATCAATATATTTCCCACAGAATGGTCTATGGTCCAGTGGTTGGATGGCTCAGCGAGTACACAGGTGGGGCAGTATAATCCTGACCAACAGTTCCAAGGTGGTTGCTCTGGCGAGGATAGTTGAGAGAATGGGTGGGGCCAGTAGTAGCTGGGTTGGAGTTGACGAATGCGCCAAAGTCCCACGAAGCACGGCTACCAGGTGCGTTAGGGCCTTGCTGAGGCTGCTGGTGGTTGACGTGGTTGACGCTCTGGTAATGGTACGGCGACGGCAGGTTCGTATAATGGCGGCTGTTGTTGGCTACCATTAGTCGAAGGTCAACTGGACCAGGCACTGGAGAGCTATCAAGACCCGTTTTCGGTCCGTGTAAATGGTGAGATATGCCACTCGCGGACATGTTGTTGGTAGCGTATGCAGCGGAAGCACCCGTTTCGGAAATTGATTGTGGAGATATGGCGTGAAGATCTGCACTGCCATCTGATGCGCTGGTGCTAGTATAATTTGAGCTAATGGGTGTTGTAAGAGCGCCCGCAGTAGACGAATAGCTTGCGGACTGTAATATATAAAGATCAGCTTTCACAATTCTTTCCCAAAACGATAGTTTGCAAAGTGGTCGAGAGCAAGAAAGGATATTTAAAATAAAATAAAAATTGTTTAGAATTAATACATACGTATTTCCCAATAATCTTCTTCAGAGCATGTGAAAGGATCTTCCAAGGAAAAACCTTTACATCCTTTTCGATATTGCGTGGCTTTGGATTTGGAAAGCCCATGATGACTTTGAAAAAGTCCTCACTGTCCGGTTTAGCTTTGGAAACGGTCAAAGGACGGAAACCCTCCAAGTTCCTGCGAATGCGATTTTTCTCCTCAACTGTGAATCTTACTCCAACGAGAGATTCCAGAAGGTAGATGGTATCAACGCTGGTCACGTAGCACTCTTTCTTGCTTTCCCAATAGATACAGCTGATGCAGATGCTATTAGGAACGCGATCGGACGGTGCCACCGATTTGAAATCGGCATGGATGGTGCTGCCGTTCTGGCGTCTAGTGAAATGCACGAGTCTCCGCTTACAGTTAACCTCCTCTGCCGACCAATTCTCTGTCATGGAATCCAGATCGCCATTCATCTTCAGAGTAGCTTTGGAGGGATACATTGCATAGGGGTTGAACGCCTGCTTCGGACCGCCCGTGCCTGCCAAATGCTGAATTGTAGAGGTCCGAATGAGGGTCGGATTCAGGGTTTTGACGGGAGACGGCATCGAAGAGGAATGAGAGTTGGGGGTCATGGACATTCCAGGGCTTTGAGCAGATATATTGACCGTAGAGAAGGAAGGGCTCCATGATGATGCTAGCGGGGACGGAGCTTTGATCATGGGTTGCGATGTGCCAGGAGTTCCAGTGAACTGTCGCAGAGATGGTCGGGGAGATACCGGGTGATACTGGGCTGGATAGACGTTTGCAGTTGTCGGAGTTGGAAGATAAGGTGAATAAGGAGACCCTGAGAGGCTTTCACTGTATGTGAATGTATTGGCAGGCTCCTTGGCTCGTGGCTGCTTCACAGGTGCTGATCGTGTTGATCTTGACGTCTCGTCTGAAGCATCGGAAAATCGTCTCTTCCGTGAGGTCCCGGCAGGCGAGACCGCAGACTGTGGACTATGATCGTAAGTGAAAACGCCAACATGAACGGCTTGAGCGCCCTGGCCTTCGCTCTCTTCCATAATCATTTGTAGAGGAACGGTGAGTGAAGGACAACCTGTAGCTGCGAAAGGCGGCACATCAACCGACAACGCATACTGGAAGTCGGATTTATGAGTGCCTAATGAAGTAACGACGCATTCGCACCGTTCCGACCCAAAGAGTAATGAGAAGGAGGTCGGGGCAGCAGGTGAAAGAAAATCGTACGGGGATTGGAAATAGACAGAAAGCTTTGATCCTTCATGGCCGATGATTGGAGTGTACGATGCAACTTCCGGCAGCTGACGGGAACCCAAGTCCAAAACAGGAGAGCGGGGCAGGTCGAATGAATGAGATCCGGAGTATCCTTCATTGGTCACGTAATGTTCACTATCATCGTCCGGGATGGTGTGGCTTTCCAGGGCGGAGGGAAATAGATGTGTCACGTAAGGTGGCTGAGCATAAGCGGAGAATCCAGCCGTGTCATGAAGTGCCCGCGTGGCATCATATTCTGACAAACCGAAAAATAATAATAATAATAGTCAGTTTAAATGAATCCATAGTATGTGTTACCCCTGTACTAGTTCTAGAAACATGTTTTGTGATTGGCACATGTCCGAAAATGTAATTTCATGCTTTCTGGCTCTCGGGGAAAATATAAAAATAAAAATAGAAAAAAAATAAAAATAAAAATAAAAAAATGAACGAAAAAAAGAAGCACTCACCCAGGAAATCGACTTGTGGGGATTTCTCGTAAGCCGACATGGAAAATAATCCTCCAGGTTTGGATAAAAGGCCCTCTGAAAAAGCTCCTACGAATCTCGATTCCTCAGGGTCGGAAAAGTCGAGAGATTCGTCGAAGATCAATGGAGTCTGGAAATCCAGATCCAGCTGATAATCATGGGACAGAAACAGAGGGTTAGCAAATGTAACACAAGAGGAAAACGAATCGTGAGAACAGTGTCAGATGTTCCATTAGAGCAGGTACGCGGCGGATAGAAAGGAAAACAAAAATTCGGGTGCGCCAAAGTATGGTACAAGAGAATCAAAATCTGGATGGAAAGGACGAAGTTGGGAGACATACTTGAGTAGGGTGATTCTTTGGGTACGCCAGGGTGACGGTGTTGCAATATATGCAACGCGGAAAACTGTTTAAATAAGCGACTGGACGAGATTCAAAAATCTCAAAAAAGAACTGTAAAAGAAATAATAGTGGAGATCGTCAGGCGGTTCTCCGAGACAAAAAACGAGCGACGAGATGAGGATTGATTGATTGTTAGTCAACCTCAAAAAAATAAGTTGCAAAACAAAGACTCCGAATCAGCATATAGAACCGTGGTTCCTAAATGTGAGACGGAAGTCCAGCGCTTGTCACAGGCTCACGAGCTCTAACGAAAGAACCCTGAGGAAATTGGTACCCTCAGATCTTTGAACGCAAGAGACAGTGGGCAATCGACAATGGACGAGCTGGGCGATGAGACCGAAAGGATAGTATCAAATTCTTTGGTGCGTTCGGTAAATGGAAGTCCAGTAGATTTGATTGAACAAGGTAGAAGCCGTGGGGGCTACGGACTGGTTCTGAATACCCTAGCTAGTTCGAAGGATGGGTGGAGCAAGCTAAACGATAGTTGAGAATAGGAACAATTCGCACGATAAACTGCTTCGTTGATTAGCATGAAATCAATCAAGAACCAGCAGAGCCGGCCTGCTGCAGGTCGCTAGAGGGAAGCTCACCGAGTGACTATAAAATGAATTAACAGGTGCCGCTACAAGGCGAGAATCTGACAGATTCTCAAACGGACGGCGAAATTGGCGGTGATAGAGGTGCTAGCGAAAAGAGAAATGAAAAAGTAATTAGTTTTTTGGGATCAACGTCAAACACGTTTAAAGGGAACCGTGGGTTTCGGAAATGAATTTGCAGGGCAAACCAATCGTGGGATGAAACAATTTGAACCAGAAAACCCAGCATGTAGCTCGCTGCAGGGGGAGAAAAAAAAATCCATATCTTGTTGCAGATAATATGACAAAAGGCGGGAAATAGTGTGTAAGCGCCCGCTTAGAGGCATTCAAAATAGAAAGAATACCAATAAATAATAATAATAGTGGTGGTAATAATAACCATCAAAACATACGAAATCAAATATGGGGCCACTACTAACCTCACAAAATTCACACAGAAAAGAGCAAGCGTATCTGCGCTTTTTCCCTTCCAAAAAACAATAGTAAACCAGTCGTCCAGTATAGGGCGGAAGAGCGTTGATGGAGATGATAATGTCTGTCACTGAATGGATGGTATCATGTGACAGCGAGTAGAATCTAAGTACCAGGATTGAGATGGAGTTTGGTTGCGAATATATAACAGCTATTATGGCCTTGCTGGAAAAAACGATGCACACAGACGCGGAGATGGTGATCTTTTTGGTTGAGTGGATTTTGGTGGATGAACTGGTGAAGAGGATCGATTATCCCGCAGAGTCCAGGGTAGGTGGAACAGATACTAATTTCCTCGTTGACGTGGGATGGAAAAAAAAAAAGAAGAAGCAGAAGAAGAAAAATGATTGCTTCTCCTGCTTCCCGTCAAGATCCACAGGACAAACGACAGACACGGCAGGTTCCTGTGGTGGCCTTAAAATAAGAACTGCCAACGAGAGCCAATAAAGCTAGGAGCTGATGGCTGGTGAGACGTGAGGTTGATGGACAAGAAGAGCTGATGCTTTGCGTTGGATACTCTACTGTCGCATGCAACTATCGGATCGGAATATTCTGTTGATTTTCTCCTTCTTGCTTGGCTTGTGTCGTCACAGCTCTTCCCCAATCTTTCTTTCTGGCACTCTACTTCCAGTTTAATCTAGATTCAAAAATAAGTCGTTTGGGCTCAATGGTACGTATTTCTTCGGGGGACTTTCACACGACGTTCAGTGATACAGCGGGCACACAAAGCGAGAGATATGCTGTCCGACAATGCTCCAAGATGACAGAGGAAGCCGAACAAGTCCGAACGAAAGACTCGAGCAATAAGGCGCTTGGGGTGGTGGTGGTTGCGGTTGATGTGGTTTTCGTGATGCTGTGTCGTAGTAGTTGTTGTAGGATACTCAGATAGATTTAAAAAAAAAAATTCGGAGTTTCCTCTTCCTTTTTTTCTTTTCTGTTCTTTTCTTTTCTTCCCTTCTCTTCTTCTTCTCAATATCGTGATTGTTCAACTCTCTCTTTCTTTCTTTTTTGCTCAACCTTCTAATATTTCTGACCTAGGACAAAGTAAAAAAAAACGAGGACACAAGAAAAGGTAGCGAGCGTAATTCCGTTGAACCCAGAGCGAGTGTTGGGTGTGCAACGAAAATAAAAACAGGAAAAACAAAAAGAATTATTATAAATTTCACGTCGTCATTTAGATGGTTGGTGGAACGAGAGGGGGGGAGCGAGAAGAGAAGAAGATAAGAAGTAAGAAAATAAAAAATAAAAAATAAAAAAAAGAGGAAGAGAGGGAAGAAGAGGGAAGAAGAGGAGGAATAATAGGACAAGCGGAGAGAGGGAGCAGGATGGGCTAAAACCATGGGATGGGCGACCGCTACGACCATGCCATCATCTTCACCCACCTAAAAGTTGCCCAAGCACCCACCACCACCACCACCACCACAACCAACCACCAACCACCAATCCCCCACCCAACCCACCAACCCACCCACCAAACCAAACGGGTAGGGAACTTTAACTACTTACGACTAAAGGAAAAGTGATGGTGTCGTTTACTCAGCGGTGCAGCCCGGACTCTCTCTCGTTCTTCCCAGCTTTTCCCAACTTGCTTTTTTGCGTCGGGGTTTAGCGCAGAGCCGAAACCAAACGCAAGGACAAGGTTCTGGGCAGCCGCTAATACACTTTCCTGCCAAGGCGGTGTTTAGGTGGCTCTTTTTTACTCTGGAGCCTGTAGGGGAAAGGTGGGCGAGTTACCAAGAGTACGGAGTACAAGTACTCCGTACACCCAAAACCTTGGCCTGACTTTTAGGCTTGGGGTTGAACTAATGGGATGTTAGGCAGTTTTAAGCCCGGAGCTTTTTTAGGGTGTTGTGTGTCCTCCTACCGTTTACTTACAGAGTAATACATACGAACCATCAGCTGGGAGAATTAATCATCGACAAAATGGACATCTCCTTTGGCATTATTTCTACTCTCCATCATGTTGCCCAGATATCCATATCAATCCTTCCCACGCATTGACTGAGCTATTAACTTTTCTCTGTTGAATGGTTCCTCTTTTGCCACCTGGGAGGTAAAAAGGTAATAAGCACAAGAAGCACTGCCCCAATTACTCTCCGCTCTCTCCGCCAAAGATTTCCAGTTTTGCTCGCTGAGCACATCCATCCAGACATACACAACAGGGATCTCTCACTTATCCGCGTATCGGGATAGATTGAATAGGAGTATGTAATAATCATGCAGTGAAAGCCTTCGCACATGTCGACGTCATGTTCGAACGTTCATGTCAACACAACACACAATCGGATCTCTGATCATGTTAATTTGTGCTGTGCACACTTCGTTCTCTCCTGATTGATTCTTCCAGCATATTCCGATTCCTCTACGGAGTACGGAGTACTACTCCGTACGAAGTACTACTTTCTGCATACGATCTTGCTTGTTTCCAACCGCCGACTGCCGTTCCTCCACCAGCAGAGTGGCGTTACGACCTAGTCCTTCCGGTGTAATTTATACGTTGGCGATATACCACGTCAGTACCGGAGCGAGCTGCAGCAACAACTAGTAATAATTAGTAGGCTGCATCTTTGCATTCCCCCATTCTCACCGGATATTCCTCTTGTTCCTGTCACTTGACAAACAGACAGACAGGTTCCTCCTTTTTTTGCCTCATGTCAGCCAGCGTGTGCAAACCCAAAAAAAAAATCAATCCGTACTGACATGCATAACAAATGACCTCCTTCTTCACCAAAAGTTGTCAGCAATGTCAGGCCCTACCATATCTCTTTTCTCTTCATTTTCCTTCCTTCTCGTCTTGCAACCGTAACATTCCCTTTAAAAAGGCAGCTTATTTGTTTTCCGGCTTATTCTTCCCAAGCAGGCATTATTGGCAGAATTTTGCAGGGAAAGAGAAACTTATCCCCCTCCCCCCGTTCCCGTATGCCGACTTTTCCTGATTAGTTCCTTAGACGAATGATTTATTCAAGTCGCCCCTTATCATTAATCAGCTAGCCAGCGATTTGGTGCCAGTGTCCTTCCTGACCGCTGATGGGCATGGGTGGACGAGGCTGTGCAAAATAAAATAAAAATAAAATAAAATAAATAAAAAAATAAATAAATAAATAGTCGCCAGAGAAAGTCTGAGCGGGCGTTAACACCCGCTGAACAGTATGATCACGGAAGGTGTTTCACTTTGCAGGGGTTTGAGGACCGAGGATGGGTTAATGCGGTTTGGTGGGAGCTTCCTTTGAGTTTCTCCCCGTTTTTATTTTTAGATTTTGAGTTTTTAAGTTTCCCACCCCCCCAAAGAAAGAAAAATATGTACCTATCTCCCTCCTTTTTTTTTTCATCGTTGGAACGGCTTCTCTTCTTCCGTACTTTTGATTGAAAAATATAAGAGAAACACATGCAGGACAGAAAAAGAGCAAAAAACTTATTTTCTTGGCCTTTTCGTCAGTTATTGAATTTGCATCCATATCAATTTTTGGCCAATCAACACCCATCCAGAGAACTGGGGGGCAGGTAAAATTAAATAGATGAAATAAAATGAAATAAAATGAAATGAAATAAAATAAAATAAAATAAAATAAAATAAAATAAAATAAAAAATACCCCAAATACGGGGAGTACGAGCCATGCAAGGTATACAGTAGCGATGTGTTTTCTATATATAGACTGTCAAGTTCCTCATGCATGCTGTGGAACAATGGAACGCTACCGTGCCAGGTGGTTTTGGGGGGGCTTGTGCGGTTTTGGGGCTTGCTCTGAGGCTTTTGGGCTTAGCGTATTGCAACCAGTTGTTGTTTTTTTCTCTCTTTCTAGCGCATGTCTTCGGTCCAATCAGGATATGCCCAGGAGGTTCTTGCGATCAATTAGTAAACTTGACTTGATGGATCAATTCAGTAATAGTACGGAGTACTGATCGGTCATGATCTGAGCTGCGGTTGAGAACTGGAACGAGCAGGAACGCCATGCGGCTTGGGCTGTCTGTAGTTTGCTGTACGATGCATGTGTGTAGGTCAGATCACACTGCAGTGTCACAGGCTTCGATTAAACTTATCAACACTCCATAGTATATTAGCTGTTTAATAAAAAAATTTTAAAAAAAATAAATAACCAAACCAGGCTTGCTAGCTTGGGTAGAATAGTTTCTTCCTTTCTTTCTTTCTTTCTTTCTTTCTTTCTTTCTTTCTTTCTTTCTTTCTTTCTTTCTGAATAAAATAAAATAAAATAAAAACAATCTACGCGGCCAAACAGTTAAACTAGCATGCGACCACAGCAAGCCCCCTAGGAATCGGGAAACAAACAGAAAAAAGTCCGGTAATGGGTGGATATTTGCCGAGCCTTGATTCCGGATCTGGCCCCATGCTGAGCCATGGATGACTTCGGCTCAGCAGTCAGGGAGCTGTGGATTGCAAAGATGCAATAATGATGATGTAGACCTCTTGCCTACCTCTTTCGGGGATATGATCGCATAGGGCAGGTATAGGGTAACTTATTCCTGTACCCGGTTACGGAGTAATCAGGTGAGAACAAAAATCAAACACTTATAACGCGAAAAGAATTTTAAAGTTGAGAATAAGTATGGAAACAAAAATGACGAAATTTAGTGATCAGATGGCTGCAACTCGCACCTATCGGGCATCTATGCTGAACAGCGAATGATTTACGGATTACGGAGTAATATGGAGTATATAAGAGTGATAGCTTCGTTGATTGGCACCCCTTGCCCTGGTTGCGCTCTCTCCCGCTGAGGTCAATATTTGGGAAAAAAAAAAAAAAAAAAAAAAAAAAAAAAAAAAAAAAACCAAGCTGGTTACAGCCGTGTGGATGCTGTGGCTTTCCTCAGCCTCCACCTCCCCCAGTTTGAAAGATGAAAAGGG
>LGRN01000673.1:0-11776 GCA_001883825.1 Emergomyces pasteurianus Ep9510 | reverse complement strand
GATGTTCTCGCTTGATGGCTTGTTCCTTGGTGGAAGGTATCCGCCCGCCTACACTTAGCCTGATACAGACTAGTGCCCTCTCTGCCAAACCTCGTCCCACCTTCAACTTCAAAAAAAAAAACTTGAGGCTATTTCCACTTCTACTTACACTTCGCGCCCTGCCTCCTATCCTCTTCTCATCGTATACCCCTCCTCTCCCCATATTCTCTCCCTCTCTCCGGTACGGTGGCCTCCCGATACATATATGCCCTGTCCCTCACTGACTTTCTCGCGCCAAATCCCTGCCAGCCAACCCGCCCGCCAGTGTATGCCCCACAAAACAACAACAATTTCGTGCCTGTGTTTTGGCGCTGCTGGAACCAACCCACCACCACCAACCACCAACTAGATCAACCACCGCTTGAAGCTCGCCCAACTTTGTTTCTTTCTTTCTTTTGCTTTCTCCTTTTTTCTCCTTTTTAGAAAAAGAAAAAGGATAAATAAAGAAGAAGCTCTCCAACGCACGAACCGGATACGCCTGATTTAACCGCATACGCAGAAAAGCTGCTACCTCCTTACCGCATCGAATTGTTTCCTCTCCGTTTCTTTTCTCTTTCCTTTTGGCGCGCGTGATAGGCTGCTTCTTTTTTTTTCTTCTTTTGACTTAACTTTCTTTTTTTCCCACTTGCCCCATTCAAAAAATAAAGAAGCGAACATTTCGAGATATTCCGTATACGCGCAGCAAACGCTACAATACAATACAAGGAACGGGAAAAAGAACGATTGGCAAAAACAATACACGACAATACCAACAACAGGAGCCAACCCCAACAATGTCGCTATTGCCGCAGGAGGTGCACGTTGCGCTTTCGCAGCTCTTGCTTGCCCTAGCATCCGCTGACAATATAGTCCGAACGCAGGCTGAGGAACAGTTGAACAATGAATGGGTCCAGGGTCGTCCCGATGTCTTGCTTATAGGGCTGGCGGAGCAATTACAAGGGGCAGAAGATGCTGGGGTGTGTATTTAGATCAAATTTGGCTTCCCTCCACTCTCTCCTCCTTTTTTTATATAATTTTAATTAATATCTATTTGGTGGTTTTTTCTTACTTACCTTTTTTTTTTTCTCTTTAGACGCGATCATTCGCCGCTGTCCTGTTCCGCCGGATATCCACACGGTCTACGAAAGTGCCCAATGCCACGGAATCTAAGGAACTGTTCTTCACCCTATCGCAAGAGCAGAGAATTGCTATCCGGCAAAAACTGCTGGAGTCCCTTGGCAATGAGAGTTTGGCTCATGTGCGGAATAAGATCGGTGATGCCGTGGCTGAAATTGCGGGTCAATATGCCGACAATGGTATGTGTTTTCTACCCCGTACCGAATCGCGACTGGATTGAATTTAGCTCTCATCGATAATTTACTTATTGGGGATGTGTTAGGGGAGCAATGGCCCGAACTTCTTGGGGTTCTTTTCCAGGCCAGCCAGTCTACCGATCCTGGTGTGCGCGATTCCGCGTTCCGTATATTCTCGACTACACCTGGAATTATTGAGAAACAACACGAAGATATGGTTTTGGGTGTTTTCTCGAAGGGGTTTAGAGATGAGAATATTTCTGTATGCACCTTACATGAAAAGCACAAGGGGTGGTCTTTTCTTTACTGATGATTTCGAAAATTGAACCCAAAGGTCCGAATATCCGCAATGGAAGCATTTTCGTCATTCTTCCGATCCATCAGCAAGAAGAGCCAAGCCAAATATTTTTCCTTGGTACCCGATGTTCTCAACATATTACCTCCCCTGAAAGAAGCAGACGAGAGCGAGGAATTATCCAAGGCCTTCATCGCATTAATTGAGCTCGCGGAAGTGTGTCCCAAGATGTTCAAGACGCTATTCAATAACCTCGTAAAGTTTAGCATTAGCGTTATTGGCGATAAGGAGCTGTCCGACCAAGTGAGACAGAATGCCTTGGAATTGATGGCTACGTTTGCCGATTATGCTCCTAAGATGTGCAAGAATGATCCGACCTATGCAGGAGAAATGGTTACACAGTGCCTAAGCTTGATGACTGACGTTGGGTTGGATGACGAGGATGCTGCCGAATGGACACAGTCGGAGGATGTAAGTTCTGAGTTAAATATTTGGTGCAAGTGGCATGATGGTAGATGATATCGCTGACTATTGCATTCGTATAGCTTGACCTTGAGGAAAGCGACAAGAACCACGTTGCCGGCGAACAATGCATGGACCGCCTGGCCAATAAACTCGGTGGCCAGGTAATTCTGCCAGCCACTTTCGTCTGGGTACCTCGTATGATGTCATCAGCCGCCTGGCGCGATCGACATGCGGCGCTTATGGCGATCTCCGCTATATCTGAAGGCTGCAGAGACCTCATGGAGGGCGAACTGGACCAGGTTCTCGCCCTTGTTGTACCTTCTCTTCAGGACCCACACCCTCGAGTCCGCTTTGCAGGGTGCAATGCCCTTGGCCAAATGAGTACGGATTTCGCACCGACCATGCAGGAGAAGTACCACTCCATCGTACTTGGAAATATCCTTCCCGTTTTGGATTCGACGGAACCCCGCGTCCAAGCACATGCCGCCGCTGCGCTCGTTAACTTCTGTGAAGAGGCCGAGAAAGAGATTCTTGAGCCTTATCTTGAAGAGCTCCTAAAGCGCTTGTTGCAGTTACTGCGAAGTCCCAAGCGATTCGTACAGGAGCAGGCACTTTCTACCATCGCTACGATTGCTGATTCTGCGGAAGCTGCATTTGGGCAGTTCTATGATACGCTGATGCCGTTGTTGTTTAATGTTCTTAATGAAGAGCAATCGAAGGAGTTCCGAATTCTGCGGGCGAAGGCTATGGAATGCGCTACGTTGATTGCGCTGGCGGTTGGAAAAGAGAAAATGGGTCAGGATGCGTTAGCTTTGGTGCAGCTTCTTGGCAATATCCAACAAAACATTACGGATGCGGATGACCCTCAGTCGTCGTACCTTCTCCACTGCTGGGGTCGCATGTGCCGAGTTCTCAATCAAGATTTCGTTCCCTATCTTCCCGGAGTCATGCCGCCACTTCTCCAAGTTGCGAGTGCCAAGGCGGATGTCCAGATTCTGGATGATGAAGAACAGCTGAGGCAGGTTGAGCAAGACGTGGGTTGGGAGCTTGTTCCGTTAAAGGACAAAATTATCGGAATTCGAACGAGCGTTCTCGAAGATAAAAACACTGCTATTGAGCTGATTACGATTTACGCCCAAGTGCTTGCGGCTGCCTTTGAGCCTTATGTTGTTGAGACGTTGGAGAAAATTGCCATCCCTGGACTGGCTTTCTTCTTCCATGACCCTGTCCGAGTCTCGTCTGCTAACCTAATCCCCCAGTTGTTAAATTCTTATAAGAAAGCTCACGGTGACCAGGCTCCTGAATTCTTGCAAATGTGGTCCAAGACTGCTGAAAAGCTTATTGAGGTTCTAAGTGCGGAACCAGCCATTGATACTCTCGCAGAAATGTTCCAATGCTTTTACGAATCAGTCGAAGTGGCGGGGAAGAATAGCCTTACCCCCGCCCATATGCAAGCATTCATCGCATCTGCCAAGTCGTCATTGGAAGATTATCAGAAGCGCGTAAAACGACGTGTGGAAGAAAAAGCGGAACTCGAGGATGGGGATGACGACACTTATTCCTACGATATCGAAGTCGAAGAGGACCAGAACCTCCTCAGCGATATGAACAAAGCCTTCCACATCATATTCAAAAACCATGGTCCTGCTTTCCTACCCGCGTGGGAGCAGCTACTGTCTTTCTATGATGCCTTCATCACGAGCCAAGACCCCACGCAGCGACAGTGGGCTATTTGCATCATGGACGATGTGCTCGAGTTCTGCGGTGAGCAGTCGTGGAGCTACAAAGATCACATCCTCCAGCCACTCATTAACGGCATGCGGGATGAAAACGCCGCAAACCGGCAAGCGGCATGTTACGGCGTGGGGATTGCTGCTCAGAAAGGTGGGCTGGCGTGGAGTGAATTTGTCGCTGCTAGCATCCCGACGCTGTTCCAGGCGACACAACATGCGAAAGCCAGGACGCAAGAACATATCTTCGCAACGGAGAATGCGTCAGCTAGTATTGCGAAGATTTTACATTATAATTCTAGCAAGGTGCAGAATCCACAGGAGGTTGTCGACAATTGGTTTAACACGTTACCCATTATCAATGACGAGGAGGCGGCGCCGTATGCTTATTCGTTCCTTGCGCAGCTTATTGATCAGTAAGACCGCCCCACGACTTTTGACCCCCTCTCTTGTTTGTATTGTAATCTATTTCTGTGCCCTCCTAACACAAAATCTTCAAATCAAACAGGCAAAACCCCACCGTGTTCAACAATGCCGCAAAGGCGTTCACTTTTGTCGTACAAGCTCTTGAAGCAGAGACGCTACAAGGCAGTACAGCTGCCCGTGTCGCCAGCTCAGCAAAACAACTTGCTACGGCAACGGCTGTCAATGTAGATCAGGTATTTGCAAATGTTAACCCCAAGTACCAGATGGCCGTGCGAAGTTTTTTTCAATGAAGCCCTCCAAGTTAGTTAGCACAGCGAGGTCCCCATTTTCATTTTGATTTTGATTTTAATTTTTGGCTTTCGAATTATTTTTTCCCCGTCTGCTCTTCCTCTTTCCATCCTGTTCATACTCATCGTCATCATGCTCCTATCAACCATTATATCATTCCCATGGTCAATTGTTATTTCCCCCCGACTTTGTACTGTTTCCAGATTTCGCTTGTTTTCCGCACGTTTACCAGACCATGCATGTCCCGAGTTGTCAATTGCTTCTTTTCCACTTTTTTATACCGTCAAGAGTCGAAGAGTCAACTTTTTTTCCTTGAAATGATTTTTTTATTATCTCGCCCTTTTCCAATGATCAACGTACCCCATACACGCAACCTTCCCATCAATTGTCTTCTTTGTTTTTTTTTTTTTCTTTTCGTTCGATTTTTGAAATGTCACCACAACCCAACGAACACAAACCAAAAAATGCAATACTTTTAATACATAGAGCTCATGCAATACATTCTTCACTATTTTCCACACGTACTTTCACAAAATAATACAACGCAACGAGGAAAACGTAAAAAAAAACCCTTGTATATACTCACATTGACGGCTATTTCACGAAATCATGTTTTAACTAACCTTCTAAATGGTTCCGAACACACTCAATGTTGTTAACGGATAAATTTAGCTTCGCGGTCAGATGGGTTTTCTTGAGGATGATTCATCCCTTGGTGCCAATCTTTTTGGTTTCGCTTTTGAAGCAAGAATGAGAACAAAAATAAACAGTGTTGCTGATGTTATCATAGGTGTGTAATGTGATTGATCTAGTTGCTCTTATTGAAGATGAGTTTTGACTACAGACGGCCGGAACAAGCCAGAACTTGGGGGGCTAGAAAGGGGGATCTTTAATAAATGAAGAGAGAAAATGTGAAAAAATGGGTGGTAAATGATCGAGGCAAGTGCAAGAATGTATCCAGATATAATGTCTTTTAATGTCAGAGTAACGAAAAATGAAAAACTAAATTAAAATATAAACACATTACCCTGAAAAGAACATATAGATGAAATAGATCTAGGGAAGAGCAAAAAGCACAATAATCGCCCAAAATAAAGGCGGAAAAAAGGCCATAAAAACATATCAACAACAAATTTTCAGTCAAGAGTCTTTTCTGGTTTAAAAAAATGGTCTCATAGAAAAACATTTTATAGCTCAAATTCTATTTACGAGCCTTTTTTGCCAACAAATTCAACGCACTTCCAGCAAGAATAAACCCGCACTGATCCTTACTCAGCGTATGTTTCATCGGAATCTCAAAAACCTCTCCGCTTCCCTTCTTCGTCACTCGCAATCTCACCTCCTCACCCCCCTTACCACCACTAGTCAACACCTCATACAACCCTACCGTATCAACTGTATCACACGCATCGATTCTATCATAATCCGCCTTATCCCTAAACGTCAACGGTACAACGCCCTGCTTCTTTAAATTTGTCTCGTGGATTCGCGCGAAGCTCTTGGCGGCAATTATGCGTCCGCCTAGGTATCGCGGTTGCAGCGCGGCGTGTTCACGGGCACTGCCTTCGCCGTAATTATCCTCGGCGACGACGAGCCATTCTATGCCCGATTCCTTCCACTTGGCCGCAAGGTCTGGGATGGAGTAGGTTGTACCGTCGGTGTCGTACGCGACGTTGGTCTCACCCGTGGCGGCATTTATGGCGCCGATGAGCGTGTTGGCGGAGATGTTGGGGAGGTGGCCCTTGTATTTGAGCCAGGGGCCCGCTGCAGAAATGGTGTCTGTTGTGCATTGGCCCTTGACTTTGTAGAGGACGCGGAGAGAGGTGAGGTTGTTAGGGGGGAAGGGGGGGAAGGGTTCGAGGACCGCGAGGCGATCTGAGGTTGGGGAGATTACGACGGGGCAGGAAGGGGATGGGGCAGCCATAGAGGGCTGGAAGTCTGGGTTTCCAGATTCGAAACCTGATTTGGGGAGATCGAAGCCTGTTGGGGCCCGGAATTTAAAAGGTTTGCCGCTTGGGGTGGGGATCGTGTCAGTCATAGGGTTGAAGGTTGTGCTGCCCGAGTAAGACATGGCAGTTACGATTTCAGGAGAAGCGAGGAAGTTCATGGTTGCTGTGTTTCCGTCGTTGCGCCCGCGGAAGTTACGGTTGTATGAGGTCAAGATCGCGTTGCTTTCACCTTTCTTCACGCCGTCTGTCCGCTTCCATTGGCCGATGCAAGGACCGCAGGCGTTGGCTAGGACCGTTCCTCCGGCGGCAGAGAAAGTTGCCAGTGTCTGGTCGCGGTCCAAGGTAGCTCGAATTTGCTCACTTCCCGGAGTGATGAAGAAATCCGCTTTCGGTTTCAGGCCGGCCTCAGAAGCTTGCTTGACCAGATCTTCTGCACGGGTCATGTCCTCATAGGAGCTGTTGGTGCAGCTCCCAATCAGGCCAGCGCCAAAAGTTTCAGGCCAGTTCTTTTCACGAACTGTTTGCGCAAAGGCGGATAGAGGTATTGAAAGGTCGGGAGTAAAGGGTCCATTAATATGTGGCTCAAGGCTCGAAAGGTCGATTGTGATGTGTTGATCATATTCCACACCGGTATCTGCACGTAGGAGGTTCTGGGGGCCAGATGATGCAATAGCCGCCGCGGCGTCCGCAATATCTCCTCGATTAGTGGCTCGGAGATATGGCACCATACTAGGAGAGAAGGGGAAAAGCGACGTAGTTGCTCCAACCTCAGCACCCATGTTGCAGATAGTTGCCATTCCAGTGCAACTAAGCGTTTCCACACCAGGGCCATAATACTCAATAATGTATCCAGTGCCGCCACGAACCGTCAATTTCCCAGCAAGATGTAGAATGATATCCTTCGGCGCAGTCCAACCAGACAGCTTGCCTTCAAGCTTAACACCCAGAACTTTTGGCGCTTTCAATTCCCAAGGTGCATCCACAAGCGCATCCACAGCGTCCGCACCACCGACGCCAATAGCAATGGCACCCAAACCGCCACCGTTAGGCGTATGGCTGTCCGTCCCCAGCATCACAAGGCCCGGAGCGGCATAGTTTTCTAAAACAGTCTGATGAATAATACCCGCGCCAGGAGGCCAAAATTCAATACCATATTTCTTCGCCGCAGACTCCAAAAAATCAAACACCTCTTTATTCCCTTTGATCGACGCGGGGAGATCGACATCAGCCCCCTTCTCGCCCACAATCATGTGATCGCAGTGTATGCTGGCAGGGACGGCGGTCGAGGGGAGTCCACAGGTCATGAATTGAAGCAGGGCCATTTGCGCCGATGCATCCTGCATGGCGACACGATCGGGTTTCAGCTTCAGATTGGCCTGGCCGCGAATATTCTTCCCATTCTCAGTCTCAGAGAGGAGTGACTCTTCGACATTATCGAGATGGGAGTACAGGATCTTTTCAGCGAGAGCGAGCGGGCGATCGGCTCCCAGGACCCGTCGTACTTCGTGGAGATTGTTTAGGATTTTGGGATACGGCGGGGAGCGGGAGGAATTGTTATTTGCCGTTGTTGCTGTTGTTGTTGTTGCGCTTCTTTGAGGGTCTGCTTCTGTTGCAAAACCGCGGGCTTGGATTCGAACTCCGAGTGGCAGGCATTGTGCAAGCTGGTTTTGGAGCAAATTGTCAGTCAAATACCAGGATACGTGAATAACCAGAATGGTTGCTGACCTTACGCGAGACTACCGCCCTTTGGCAAAAGTATTGCCGCATCATTTTGGAGATATCCGCAGCTATACAACAGTTGGGAAAAAGTTCAAAGTGCACTGTGCACTCCAGATTTGGCTGGGATGCCGCAATTTTTGGGGTAAAGTTTTAAGACGACGCTGATTGGCTGGTGGTGGATGACTAAGGCCGATTCCGGGGCCTGGCTAACTATTCTCAAGGCAGAAATTGTGATATTGGATATGGAGTAGTCGAAGCGATTGATAGAAGTAGGTAGAAAGGAGGCAGAAATTATGATACAACTCCCATCGTACATTGAGAAAAACGTAATTATACCATCAGCACACTCCATGGTAGATCAGAAAAGCAAACCCCACTAAAATTGCTCTCAAAAGGAAAGGCGAAAATGAAAAGTGTTATGGGAAATTGATGAGAAAGATAAACATCATCATTTTAAATTTCAAATACCAAAAAAAAATCGCCCATCGGCCAATACTATGTTTTCATTTGCTTTCCACACTCTCTTCTGTATCGGCTCTAAGCTCGTAGCAGAGATCATAACATTGCGCAAGAAGTTCATTGACGCTCCCTTGACCTTCTGGTAGGTCGTTTCCAACGTAAAACTTCCCATCAACTCTCATGTTATCAATGGAGTTGAGCTGCAAAAAAGGGTTTTAGCATCATGTGCAGTATAAGTCTCCAATCCAGAGAAATCTGGTTAATGCTCGAAAGAGGGTCGTAAACAAACCTTCATACTATATGGATAGAGTTCTCTGCTATTAGAAACTCCCCCGGATTCTTTAACTTCAATTAGACATTTCCTCAACGTCTGGAGTTGGTTATATATTGGCAACAGTGCTTCTGAGACGGGCTCAGACGAAATGAGCAAGCCGTATATTAAAGCATAGCTCCGTCGAATCAGATACAGAAGGGTCTGTGCAGAACGAAAGAAAGTCAGCAGAGGAAAGTTAACTGAAAGGGTTGAATAAGGGGGAAACAGCAACCCTACCCTTTGAGCGTGAATATCAGCCGGCTTCCCATCGCTATCCAAGAAGTTGCCATCGACTCGGGATTCGTCAATCTTGTTCAGTTTTCTCTGATACATAAATAAATCGGTTTCTCGAAGAGACCACGCCTGGGTCATGACAAGGCGATCGAGCTGGTTTCGAATCTCTAGAAGCTTGGTGTATGGTTCTTTGAACCGTTCGTCGATTTGACCCCGTCTAGAGCAATTAATGACAAAGTTCAGCCTCAGCAACCCTGATTGTTTCAATGTCAAAACACGTGCACAATACTCATGTGGGTACTACCTTTCGAGTACGATCTCCGACCAGTTCAAACATCTCTCCAACAAAGCTTTAACAATTTCTTGTCCTTCAGGGATCGAGCCATGAGGACCTGCGAAGTTACCATCCTTCATTGAATCCTGTATGGCTTTAAGTTGTTCCTGGAAACTCATGACCTCAGAGCCAGAAAACTACGACATCAGAAGTCGAATTAGCCCAACCAGTCCGTTGGACCGGAAACGGAAAATAATGTAAAAAATTAAAATTAAAAATAAAATTAAAAATACATACTTTTGATCGTGTGTTTGCAGCTGATGTGGAGCGTAAAATAGAAACTAGGGTCTCATGGGTCGGGGCGAGCTCAGGAGACAAGAACGAGAGTTCATGCTGTAAACCAGCCAATTGTTTCCTGCATGTTTCCAAACGAACTTCCAAAAGCTTCAATAGGTCTGGTGAATATGTCTCCTTTCCTCTATTAATGTTCTCCTGCATGGTATCCAATGTTTTCGAAACTGAATCCAGGTCCTTCTGGCTAAAGAATGCGGCTTCCTTTAGATGGTCAAGAAGGCGCTAAACAACATCAATTAGAAAAAGATCTCAGGACAAGTTGATTTATTTTATAAATACCTTAATTGTTGAAGCCATGGCATATCTATTGAATCAAGTTAGATGTCAGTATTCACATGTTTCTGATGTATCGGAAATGGAATGGAATAGAAGAATAGAGGTATGTGGATAAGAGGTTCAAGCTCACGCTGCTGGGGCCTCATTGTTCCTCCCAACGGTTAGAAATAGCAAAGAAATCAACTGGAAACAATCGTCGAGCACATTATCAACTGCGGATAAAGGTTAAAATTAGATAAATTGGCTCATCGCAAGTCGAGGAAATGGACTGATGATTGCGGGGCGGGGCGGACCTCGATTGTGCTCTAGTACATGTTCGGTTCGGATGGCATTCAGCCTTTGGACTTGTTCGACGACCTGGTCATGATAGTGCAGTACGTCCTGGGACTTGATATACCTCGATTTATCTTGTTTTAGAAGAAGAAGGGCATCTCGAATTACGAGGAGGTCGTCCAAGATAGGCTGTTCTCGAGGATCTAGGGGGAGGAATACGGCGGGGGAATCGGCCATGTTTGATGTATTGGCGGGGCGAAATGAACGCACTGGCCGGAGTTTCCCACTCTCATGTGGGGGCAAATCGGAACTTCAGCTCGTTCGTGAACAAGCAAAGAATAGTATAAGATAAGCCAGTAACACAGGTAATGTTGTAGATGCTGCGTCAGATATGTGTCTGAAGGGGCAGAACATGAACTGTATCCCATCTGATAAGTTGTTTTCCCGATCGGGCTATTCTGCTGGGCGGGGATAACTTAAGATCGCCACGTGATCTGGCTGCCCCCCAAGAAAACGCACGGACCACTCCGGCCCAGGTTAAGCGAGAGTTTTTTCATTTTCCACACAAGTTGGACACTAACGACGGCGAGCAGCTACACCCGATCTTCAATCTCTTTTCTCCCTCTCCCTCTCTCTCCCTCCCAACTTAGCACCCGCATCGCATCGCATCACATAGTATCCTTCCCGCCCGGATACACTCTCTCACAATGTCTTCCTCCGAGCTCGCTGTTTCCTACGCCGCCTTAATCCTGGCCGATGATGGTGTTGATATCACGGTATGTTCAGCCCGGAGAGAAGACATATATGAAAGGAAAGGGGACCGCAGCTTTGATAACCCTTGTGGAATATGCAATATATCACCAAAAAAGGACGTTCGCTGACTCGTTTCTGATAATATTGGGGGGAATGCATATAGTCTGATAAGCTCCAATCCATCCTGAAGGCTGCCAATGTGAATGATGTTGAGCCTATCTGGTCTTCTCTGTTCGCCAAGGTACATACCATACGCTCCACCTACCCGTACCGTCTATTTTCATGAAATCGCGATTTCCGCTGCAATTGGGGCTATTGAAAGATATATTTATATATATATATATATAAAGGAGGATGAAAATCGCGAAGTTGAAGCTAACTTGATGAATGATTTTACAATTCAAAAGGCTCTCGAGGGCAAGGATGTAAAGGACCTTCTGCTCAACGTCGGATCGGGCGGTGGTGCTGCTGCCGCTGCCACCGGTGGAGCTGCCCCTGTCGCCGCTGAGGGTGGTGCTGCTGAGGAAAAGAAAGAGGAGAAGGAAGAAGGTACGATATACATACATATATTTGCTGCCACCCTGAAAAATTGGAGACACGTCTGGCTAATATATCATTTTTTTTTTTTTTTTTTTTT
>LGRN01000672.1:0-11824 GCA_001883825.1 Emergomyces pasteurianus Ep9510 | reverse complement strand
TCTTCTCGCATTTATTATAGCACTTTTCCCCCTCCAGTTTTTATATAAAATAAACCAAAATTTTCCCACAATTAACTAACCCCACCAGGGAAGAATCTGGAATACCTGGTGGATGAGTTAAAAAAAAAAAAGGCAAAGGAAAAAAAAAAGGGAAAAAAAGAAAGCATGGGATGTGAAACAAGAAGGCGACTCCACCAATTGAATTTGTCGGGATCTCCTCTCAACCTAACTTTCTCAAAGCAATCAATTCTATTCTGGTGCTGCAACCCAAAGCAAAGCTTACTGTTAATTGAATTTTAGTTTTTTTTCAGCAGATACTCTCACACATACGGAGTACAGACTTAACGCAGAGCCTGCATCAGCATTCACCAAGGTCAACTTGGATCGCCAACTTTTTTTTTGTTCATCCCAGCTCAAAGACGTCTCTGATTTGGGTTTTTTGATGTCTTCGCCCCCCAAGCTGCTACAGAAAGTTAATAATAACCAATAAGTAACTAACCGCTGTTGGAAAGAAATGCTTTTCTACGGAGTACACCGTACTTTATTCTTGTGGGAAGGCGAACGACTTTTTTCTTTCTTTTTTCACTACCTAATTAACCACTTACGCAGCGCGGACAGAGATTCCAAAAATAAGTGAATGAAAACTACGTTAGAGGGAGGCAAATCTGAAACACGCCCTGATCTCGCTCAAGCAAATTAATTTATTGCGCTGCTGAAAGTTTTTTGCCCGTGGCCCCACCTTAAGGCCAGGCGTGACAGTCCACACACTGAAAGCCTGCAACTCAACACAACAGCACAGAGATAAAAAGCTAACTATGCACGACGCGGCATAACAAACACTATCTCTCCTGCTACGGAGTAGGTACAGCGCAGTAGTTACAACACACAAAAAGCGAAAATGTGTCTAAGTGATCAGACAAACAAAATCTAACGAATTGAACCTTTGAACGCTTGACAGAAAATCTTCAAAAGTGGGAGAAGAAGAAGAAAAAAAAAAAAAAAAACACCAAACACGAATTTTAGGCTGTTGTTGGAAGATGTGGACGCCGATGAGTGGCTCTCCTTTGTCTCTGGGATGTTCTCTGGGTTAGGAGATGGTGATGGTTTTGATGTCCAATGCGTTGTTAACGGGGCTGTTTCTACATTCCAGCAGACGTTCAAAATCGCGGGCCAGTAGCATTGAAGCGGCTATGGAGTTTATAGAGTTGGTATAACGTCTCATTGGTAGCAGCAAATTATTGGGTTTGTGGCATGTTGGGCGAATATACGGAGTATGGAACGATGTGGTGTGTTGCGCTGGACACGTAAGTTAAAAATATGGTGCGCGCGTATCAGAATCGCGGTGTGCTGCGTTTATCCAGCTGCCGCAGCGCGCTTCCCGTTCCCGCAATGTCAATATCACCTTACTACGTCCGTACATCTGATAAATCAAGGATACTAACTAATGGGTACCTAGTTACAGTAGTTAGTTAACCAGGTAATATTGTCCTCCGTATATACATAACTAACCTTGAGCAAGCCAATTAGAAAAGGTAAGAAGAGGGAAGTTGCAGAGGGGTAAAAGATTTGACACCAGACAACGCAGTTCTCTCCATAAATATCCGATGCTATTACTACTGCGTAGGTTCTGCATACTTTGAAAAGCATACTCTGTACGGAGTAGTCTCAGCCACCCTTTCCACATATTATTTATTTCAACTCATTATTTCCTGCCCCTGGTCAACCCTTCTATGATGCGATACTAAATTACGTCTCTTGTCTGACGTCTGAGGATAGCCTCCTGCTTCTCGGGAAACCCTGGTCAATTGCCCCCCCCCCCAATCCCCGCCCCACGCCCTAAAGAAAAAAAGCTAGCCAAAAGAGAGCGAGGGGATGTTTTGTCTCACCTGTCGGAGCAAAAATGCGACATGGGGGTTAATCTTATTATTATTATTATTATTATTATTATTATTATTATTATTATTATTATTATTCTTATTATTATTAGATTCCCTGAAATTGCCTAGAAACTACGAAGTACCGAGTACCGAGTACCCTTGTTTAGAGTTCGAGACAGCGATGGGAGTCTGAAAAGAGACGAGGAGTTTGAACTGCACGACCGTGTGAAGTTGGCCCTACGAAGCCGACCATCGTCGGGCCTTGCGGATATGCCAAATTTGATGATGTTTGTGACGTATATATACTCCGTGCGCAGTATCAGAGATATCTCAGAATCATTTCCTTCTGTGCTTAGCCTGATGCAAGGGTAATGCTCTCGTATGTTTTTGGTAGATAATAAATTGAACCCTGTACCTATGCATGGCCCCTCAACTGCTCGCAGTTTTTTAATGAATATTTTGCAGGGCTTTTTCTTGCCTACAATAGTGCTGCATCCCACAACTACATATGCAGAAATAATTGAACCACAAATGGAATACGGATCTTGAAGCTTTTCTTAATAACAAGCAAGGGAAAAGAAAACAGGAAACACAATGAATCTCATTTTTTGAAGATAATCTGTAAAAGTTACTTTCGCAGAGAAAAGAGAGACAAGATCAGGTAAGGATGCTCCACGAGAAGCATATTGCAGAAGAAGCATTGCAGTTAGGCATAGAGCAAAGAACTTAGAACACACACATCAGGCCTACATATCTCTTGAGCCTCCGAGTTTCGGCGCGGAATGAGTTAGTTGGACGAAAGAGCCAAATATGATTTTGGATCCATTCGTCAGATATCTCCTTTAATCAGAATGTCTGGACACTCAGTCTTGAGAAAGGGCGTTTCATGAGGCGGTTCTAGCAATAATTCGTTAAACTCCGTGTTAGGTCGTGGATATGGCCAATGCCTAACAAAGTCAGAACTTGGTATCGTGGGCCAGTTGACTCTGTAGCATGATATAGGTTTCCCAGAAGCCGCGAAAAATTTCACTGTCATTGAAGCTTCTCGCATTGGCTGTTAACACGCACCGACCGCAGTGGCAATTCCAGAAACCAGTAATACCTTCAACAATCACATCACGCATATGCATGGAATAGAGAATAACCCTTATTTCGGGTAATTTTTCTCCCCTTTATGACTGATGATGCTATATACAAGCTGCTGAGCGAATTTTGTGTATGAAATTTTGCCCAGCCCACAGAAGTTATGGGTGCTCTTTGAAGCTGGAGGTATTGGGAGTTGATTGAACAGTAGGCTTTTCATTGAACCGGGTGAGCAATAGCTATATGGCAGATGGCATAAGAAGTGGCTTCATAAGGAAGCGAAAGGAAGGTTGCTTGCTTGCTGTGAGGATGAAGTATGTCGTATACAGTCACGATCAGATCAGCTACTCCACACAACGGAAGCCGTTGCAACATCATTGCATAATTGCTTTCAATAGATGCAGGGCAAGAGTAGACCAGTCAACAACAGATCTAGTATTCGACTGTTCTTCGTCGTAATCCGAGGCACCATGTGTTGTTGGTGCGCAGAGGCCACAATCGCCATCAGTGTTCGCGCTGCTCCTCGATCAGAAGTGAGCCGTTCATTGATATCAATCTAATTTGATTGGGAGCAAAAAGCACTGAGCGACAGAACTATAGCGCTGAATTGAGATTCAGATTGATGCCTCCCTAACAGAGCCTTTCTGAACTGTTGAGAACTGGCAAAACTTGGCACAGCTGGTCAAATTGTCGTCGATTCAGGGATCACCAAACATTTTTTGGATATACAAGAAGACAAGTGGCCCAGGCATGAATGAACCAGTAAGTGGTGGGCCTAATTGGAAAAAATCCTGGGACAATTAGAAAATGAGGGCATCGTATCCATTTTTCTCAAGGCATGCGTAGCTTCGGCTTGGTTGTTGTGGCTCTCGGGATACTCAACGTCAACAATTCCTGAAAGCCTAAGCCGTCGCGTGCAGGAGGCAATCCTGAATATCATTGTGCTCCCCTGGTTGATCATATTTTACCCCAAGTTGAGGTATAAACCAGGTGGTGTGATTTGGCCAAACAGTCGTCAAACGGGTGCAGCTTTGCCTGACACGGAGTAATTTCAAGACACTATATTCAACATTGAAGGTAGAGTCCCGCGAGAATATCTCTGAGTTCAAGGACTTAAGCTCGTCCTAAGGCGGACATGGGGATCTGTCATTCGTGGGTACTAAAATGCAAGTCAGTGGTTTTTGGGGAGTATTTTGCCATATCCACAGCGCACAGCCAGCTTAGAAAGCTGTGGCAGTTCTTATAGTGAGCAAGGAGAGCTGCACTCAATGCCCTGGAACACCTATTATTGGGCCAGAATGAAAGGGGAAGTAGTGTGTGCCTTTATATGGCACAATAAACTCTGAGAAGATGACATCTAGAGCCACATCAAGAATGTTGGAGTGCGGAGGTAAAGGAAGCCTTGGGGGTTGGCGCCAACGAGTTCACCAGCGCAAGGGGAGTCAAATAAATAGTATTAAAATATATAAAACGCAACATGGAGTGAAGTGAATATATTGTAGTATTGCACATTACATTTTGTTTTGTTTTATTAATTATCACTACAATTTTCAAATCAAAACTACAAATTAAGTATTAGCATGCTATAAAAAATTCAAGTTTGAGTAGGCAGAGAGAGAATTATTTAAGATAAATATTTCCGTTGACGGTGGGTCCTAAATATTTAACTATCTTAGCCAACTAATTTCATCTTCAAACCTGTAAATAATTAATGATTGTAGAAGAGGAAAATTTTATTATTTCATGTTGGGTTCTTCCGCACAGATGAAAGAGTCAATGACTGCTATAACCGCGATTTTCCCTGTTTACATATTCGCTTGCATTGCAGGGAAAGCCACAGCAAATAGTCAACAATGAATGCGTGGTGACTGAACTGAAACTGAACATCGACACTGCACATCGCTCTCTCTGCTGGCGGCATCAGTTTCCTTCCACAATCGCAGCAGCATCAAAAATATATACACGGGTACTAGCTAAACTACGATCAATATGGGCTTCTCACGATATCTACAACAGGTTCTGTACTGTTTACCTCGTTGGTTTAGGCCACAACAAGAGGTCTTATCATCCAGCCCGTCTACATTGCCATCTCCAGAGACAACCGTCATTATCGGTGCTGGTGTAATAGGCCTATCCACCGCCTACTATCTAGCACATGCTCTGAATGACACAGTTTCATACATGCCACCCTCGGTACCTGATATCGTGATTATTGACTCTTCTCACGACATCTGTGCTGGTGCATCCGGTGAAGCTACAGGCGGTCTAGGCGATTTTGGTTTCAGCCCTCACACTGCACCCCTGGGGGCATTTTCCTACAAACTCCATAAGGAATTGGCGTCCAAGTACAACGGCAAAGAGATATATAAGTTCAGTGATTTGGGGATCCTACGAGTGTCTCCAAAGAATTTTTCTGGAGCACCATCACCGCCAGATACCTGGGGCCCATCCCCCCCAGTAGATAAGACGACCTCAGATCTTCCGGCTTGGATTAACCCATCGAATGACTGGAATGTACAGTCGCTAGCCGAACCACCTCACGCAGCTCATCTGTACGTTCTTCCTGCTCGAAATTTCTTAACCGTGTCATTGTTAACAACAAGAAAGTGACCCCGAACGGTTTTGTCGATTTTTACGGCATCAGTGTGAGATGCTGGGCATACGATTCCTTCTCAATTCAGCAGTGACGTCCGTGCAACGAGATGATGCAACCCAGAGCTTCACAAGTGTTACTGTCGAAACAAGGGATGAAACACATACCACCCATTCCATCGCTTGCAAAGCCGTCGTGATTGCAGCTGGTCCATGGTCCCCTCGGGTAATCTCAAAACTATTCCCTGCTGGCCGATTGAATTTACGAATGAATAGCACAAACTCTGCAGGGAATCATGTCCTTGTTCGAAATCCGCGTTGGAAACCCGCAGACGACGAAAACGGTGTCAATCAAGTCTTCCTCAATAACGTGGTCAATGGTCCACATCGTTTGGATATCACTTCCTTCCTGGGTGGCTACTTATATATTGGAGGTTGGGGCGCGAAACCAGAACGTTTACCAGAGTTTGCTGAGGATGTTCAGAGCCAGCCCGACGAAATTGAAGCCATGTTGAAGATGTCTCGCCAGTATCTTCGCATGGATGATAATGAGGAACTCGAAATTGTTAAAGCCGGTCGTTGTTACCGCCCGTTGGCCGTCCCTAATATACCAACCATTACCAAAGTCAATTGGGAAATGCTGGGCGATTCTAAACTTAAGCTCGAGTCCGAAGCCTCAGTTAATTCTTTCAAACGGCATGGTTCGCCATTGGTGGGAGGATTATACATCAATACGGGCCACAACAGTGACGGTATTACACTCGGACCGGGAAGCGGGAAGGTGATGAGTGAGTTGCTCTTGGGACTTACGCCGTCCGTATCGATTTCGAATTTTGGCTTGGAAACGGAAGAGAAGATAGCGCCTTCGAAACATACCCTGTAGGCTTTCTACACGCATACTAGAAACACCATCTCTCTCCTTTCACTCTCTCCATTTTTTTTACGTTTATATATGATATTTGGGCTCGGCCTTCATTACTTTACGGTCTCAAGGATATACGTGCTCTCGGGTCTGGGGAAATTGTTCAACGCAGTCTGCCATTTGAGCTCGTAATTCATATCGGCGGTGGCGGAATGGCACAAGTCGCACTTTTACTGCACTAATACTACATATTACTGAATAACCCAGGAGCATAGTAGAAGCGTGGTAAATTGATCACTATGATATTGCAAGGCCGTAATCGTTATCATCCCATGTTCATATTTCCAGTCTGGATCCATAACTCAGTTCCGACTACTATTACTACCGGAGGCTTCCAAGGCCCGCGTTCGCCTAACATGCATAATTCCTTCCAAAGAAAATCCATCCAACTTTCCACATTTACCACGCGCCTCGTCTCACGACAGTGGTCTGATTCTCCAACATCCATTTTCTCCATGGACGATCGGTTGGCTTGCTCGGGTCAGGTTTCCACGTCAGCCACGGCATCTTGTCTTTCTCTTCTGCGGAGTATTTCTCGGCGTTCAAAGGCCAAAACGCCTTCCAAGGCTGCTCTTTCACCGGTTGTGCGAGTGCGCCCATGGACCGGACATGGGGATTACTACAGCCAAGTCAGTGACGTCCATACTGTGGTGCTGCCGTAATTAGAGCAACAACTCTAGTATTTAGAGTCTACATACCGAAGACTAGCGATGGCGCGACGAGCAGGAACAGACATGGCTTAAACGCGCTTCTTGCCTTGACTTAGGATGTCTTGTTAAATGCACTTTTGTGAGGATTGGGAGATATTACTGTTTGACTTGTTTCCAAAGAGGGGTAAGAGATCACTTTATCAAACATAGCCCCGCGGAGCCTCATCCCCTCTTCCCCACTCCCCATGCCCGCCCTGCCCTCAGGGATCGGAGGCATTCAGCTGTTCTCTAACTTCATCTTGGGTGGGGGTTGCATAATTGTCTGGTGAGTTTATTATACTCTTCCTGGGCGGCACACGGTTTGGCAGCGCCGTCTCTTGAGGTCGGGCGCACTAGTTAATGAAACGGGTAGCCCCGCAACCCCTGGTTGGGCACAAACATTTCCAAACCGCCGACTGGATTTTGCCAAAGTCTCCTTTGCTCGGTGTGCTTTCTCAGCTGGAGGCTGCTGAGGCTTCTTGTCGCCGTGGGACTTGTTTGTGCACAGACACCGCCTTGACAATCCTTGTTGTTGAAGGGAATTCAGTAAACCAGTCAGAAGCAGGCCTCGTATTTCTCCCAGGCTTACCTACTTCCACATTCGGATAAGAAGATGTTGCTGCTTAAGGCTGCCGGTGTCTACTCTGTGAGTGCCACAGCCTCAGCCTTGTGGAAGGGTTTGGTATGGCATATAACTCACAGCAATCAAATATTCCTGGCATCTCCCCCACAAATACCCACATGATGTATTTTTCGCGATTCCATGCACCTGGATATCCAGGCCGTTGCAATGTCGAACACAACCGCAAATTTGTCTGCCAGCTCAACGCTGGTAGGAACACTTTCTGCCGCGTCACAGAACCGGCCTCCACGGCCTCCCCGGGGAAGAACATCTCTTTCTACGGGCACAACGCTGGTAGGGACGCCTTCTGTTACCCCAACAACAAACATACTTTCACAGGCTGTCCGAAATCGCAAAGCAAAACCGACTGCTATCGCAGAGGCTACAAATCTGCTCGTCACCAACGCCCAACCAGCCCAAGGGTTGCCCGTTGTTGGCAATGTATGGGAAGAGGCATTAAAGAGCCATTTGGCGAAATTGAAACCCAAGGATAGGGCTTTCTGTCTACAAGTGCAATCTAATTCAACTTTTGACCAAGCGGGCATGGAAAGGCTTTTCGATCCGCTGCAGAAGAAATATGAAAGCGCGATATTCCATCACATTATCGAACGTGTTGGGCCAATATGTGCGCATATTTTGTCTTTCGGGAGAGCTGTGGACGTTGCAGTCGGCCAGGCACCTATGGCTGCAGGACTTATTTGGGGAGGGATAAGACTCCTTCTGGATGTATGACCCCTTCCTAGACATGGTTAGATATGACACCCCTCGATACTGATTAAATATTATAGGTTTGTAGTAGATCAGCGGAGATGCACGACAAGCTTTTGGGCATGCTGGAGACACTCTCGACATATCTGCAGCTGTTTGAGGAATGGATAAATCTCTTCCCTGCACAGGATTACACCCAACTTGCCGATTGTATTCGAAAAACCTGCACTGAGTTCGTAGCGTTCCTCTTCGAGGCAATTCGTTATTTTCAAAAGCCAGCTTTCGGTACTGTTTTCCCCTGTCGGGTCAGCAAGTTCTTTATTGCTAACGAAAAATAGTGAATATTTTCCGCGTTTTGTTCTCCCCTGGTCTTCATGACAGATTTTCAAAATGCGAATATAAAATCAAGCTCTACACTAGACACCTTGACTTGCAGATTACCACTGCTGGGTTTAAATCTTCCAAGTATCGAGATCAACAGATGCTTGATCTTCTTCAAAAATCTGCTGCTAAACCAAGCGCACCTCCAACAGTTGTGTTTCCGTTTCGTTTCCTTCAGAATTGTATCAGAAACGATCAATTCTTTGGACAACGAAATTATATAGCCCAATTGGATTCTCACTTGTCTGCGAAGAAATCCGCCTTCAGCATGAGAAGCGTGGTAATTCATGGCCTTGGCGGCTGTGGGAAGTCTTCGCTGGCAAAAGAATACATGTATATCCGTTTTGAAAGATATAAGGTTATCCTGTGGCTATATGCGGATGCTGCATCGAAACTGAACATTCAATATATTCATTTGGCAAGAGCACTGGGATTTACGACGGCCGAAACCTATGCTCGTGAAGCTGTCTTGCAGTGGATAAATCATCTGTGTCAGTTAAATCAACTCTTCCGGGTGCATGAAATATTGTTGTAATATGTAGAGCTGACCTATATACAGCGGTTCCGTTTCTCATTGTCTTTGACAATGCTGATGATCCGTCTATTTTGTCAACTTACTGGCCAAATTCTGTGTACGGCTCTGTCATCATCACCAGCCGCAATCCGGCAACCCGTGAAGAAGGATTCGCCCAACACGGCTTGCATCTGAAAGGATTTGATGATGAACAAGGGACCAAATTTCTGCTATCACTACTTGACCAGAAAATACGTTTAAGCAAAGAAGATTTGCTAGCTGCTAAAAAACTTGTACAACAGTTTGGGGGGTTACCCCTTGCTCTTCGACAAGCATCAGCATTTATGAGAAATAAAAAATGCCAGCCGGCACAATTTGGTGCGATTTACCAAAGCCGATTCCAGGAGATCGAACAATATACGATCCCTAACTACCCGAAAACCCTCGTGAACGTGTGGAACATGTCCTTGAGCACTTTATCAGAGGACTCGCTAACCCTCCTACATACTCTGGCACTTTTTGACCCCGACTCGATCCCAACAGAGCTGTTCCGTACATCGAACGTCAGCCACACTTTTGGAGAATTCATGAAAGACCCGCTCCGCGTGCTCGATGCCATCGAGGGCCTAACCAGCCAGTCCTTGGTAGACCATAACATACAGGAGGAGGGCTTAAATGTTCATCGCTTCTTTCAAACCGCCACTTTCCGCAAGCTGAGTCAACAACCTGAGCGATTTAGCCAAATTGTACAGTTTGCAGTTGAGTTAATTCAAAAGTTCTTTCCAGAAGATGATCTTTCTTCTGTGCGGCAGCCCAAGAGGTGGAAAGCAATCGAGAGAGCCTTGAGTCACGTCGAAAGCGTATACTGTCGCTGTTTCGATACTATCTCGGAACGTGGGTCGGAAATGCTCCTGACATGTTTAGCAGATCTTCTAAAGTTTGTAATCTCACACTTCCCCATTCGTTACTGGACATTTTACTAACTTCTGTAGCTATGGGTTTGAATCGGGTCAATATGGCGTTGGGGAACAAGCCTTTCGCAAAGCGCAAGCGCTAGTAAAGAAGATCACGAAGCCTGACCACCACCTTCTCTCGCGGTTATATTTCTATCACGCTCGATTGTGTCAGGAGGAAAACCGGTCTCACGATGCGTTAGAGGCGGTGCAGTTGGCAAGTCAACATATAGATGAAGCCATTAAGACAGACGCGAGTTTGCTCAACTCAACCCTCTACGTCAGAATACTGTCCAACCAGGGCATTGTCCATCTTGCTGTGGAAAAATATGCAGAGTCCGAAAAGTACCATAAGCGAGCGATCGAGCACTGCGTAAAAATGGGCATGCAAGAACAATGCAGTATCGGCAACCTAACGCAAAACCTGGGTTCTTGTTACCTATGGAGCGGAGACTTAGCAAAAGCAGAAGTCACGCTTGGTGAAGCACTTACACAACCCAACAAAAATGCAGAAGGTGCTAAATACACCATGGGGAATTTACTTTTGCGACTAGAGAAGTACGACGAAGCGCTTGCGTTACATAAAGAAGTGCTGCATACTTACATCGAAGATCTGGGACCAGATCATCTTACGACATCGGACTCCTGGCATAAGCTCGGAAGCATATTTTGTCTGCCCGAGTTCCCAGGTCGGGATCTGAAAGAGGCTGAGTAAGTACTTCCTGAGAAACGGGTGTGCGGCCGTACATATATTCCTGTCATGAGCCCAACAGAAAAACCTGCTAACAAGTAGCTTGAAGGCGCTGTTTTCGGAAAACGCTCGAGATTTGTGAACGCCCCGTCAACAGTCAAAATTTGAACTCCTTGACCTTCGTGGCTAGGGCAAAATGGAGACTCTCGCAGGTCCTTGAGAGCTCCAGCAAGGAGGCTGGTCAATTGCGAGAGGAAGCTCTGGTGTATCTACGTTCTCGTTTTGATGGTCAAATACCCGATGGTAAAGACCCATCAGAACTGTTTGATAGTCTTGTGTTTTATTGGAGCCGATAAGTAGATGAAGTACGGAAGGGATCGTGGTGGACAACTAAATTATATACCCGGCGTCGTGGATGAATTATACTAATATAATAAATACTGGTGATAATGATCCTTAGCTTTTTATATGAAAATATTTGAAGATACTCAAGAATTTCTCCGAAAAGATTAAAGCAACAAAAATCCCCGAAGCAGCTGGAGGTTAGCCGTATTTCTCGTAGTAAGTATCCACGTTTAGGATGTTCATGCAGATCTCGTTTGGCTTGCTGCTATGCGTCTCTGAGAATTCCATAATATATATATATATATATATATATATATGTATGTATGTATGTATTTCTAGCTAAGGTCGTAACTATGGAGTATATTTGTTCTTATCCTAAATTCCTAACCATCAGTACTCCGTACTGCATATCCTCCGTACCTCAGAAACAAGAGGTGGCTTATCATA
>LGRN01000671.1:0-11824 GCA_001883825.1 Emergomyces pasteurianus Ep9510 | reverse complement strand
CCCTATTCTCTGAAACAGTATGACTGTGCCATGACTTGCTCTATTCTTATTATCCCCTATTCTCTGAAATGGCATGGCTGGGCCATGACTTGCTCCATTCCTGGGGTAAATTATCCCAGTCATGAATTCGGATCGCGGGGAAGTGGAGTTGAAGTGAGTTAAAATGGTGAGGGCCATGGTTTTGAATTGCAAATCGTGGCTGAGCATGCAAGCGCCGAATCAAAACAAATGCTTTGTTCAAAATGACGTTCAACAGAAGTAAATATTTAAAAAAGCCTTTTAACTCAATGAAGCCCACCCTGTTTCTGGATCATCCTGAACAACGTGCGAGAACTACACGCAATATCGAAGTCCAGAGGGGTTAAACAAGGAAAACTCGAGAATAAGAGTGAATAGATGAAAATTTGTTTGTTGTAAATTACAATGAGGTGAAAATTACTAAGCAGAGCTGTGCCTTGGTTTGGGCAGTAATGGAGTCTAAAATTTTAGAAACATACCTAAAAATCGCTTCGATGTGCAGTGATTCTTTCTTCTGATAGCAAGACTTCATACCTGTGCTTGCTGAGGCTCCTTGAAAACATTTAAAATGTTCAACTTTAAACAGATTCTGCTTTAAGCTTTAATTTACAGTGGATTACTTTCCAAAACAGACAAAGGCTCTGCTTAGTAATATTTTCCACACTGTAATTTACAACAAACAAATTTTCATTCATTAACTCCTCTTCTCTTCTCTGGACTTTGGATATTTTGTGTAGCTCTCGCATGTTGTTGGGGCTGAAGGAGCGTAATATTTCTTCTGTTACTGTTAGAGTGTATCTTTCCAGAGCTGTACTGATATGACACTCACTATATCTTTGCCTGATGATGGAAATTGGCTGCTTGAAGCATCAGACTTGTTAAAATTAATCATAAAGTACTGGTTATCTTATAAATGAGAAGATATATATCTTTGTAGTGACAGTCATCAAAGTAGCTTCACCAACACAGAAGTGTTTCACTGTTCTAAAGCCCCACTGCCAAGATCGTAGTGCAAGTATTTAATTGTGGTTGTCGAGGTTGCTGTTACATTCTACCGTTCGCAACAGGAAATAGCAGGTTCTTTCCACAATATATTTTATTCGTGTAGTACAATTTCTGGGAGGTCATACAGCTCACCCTTACCACGTGACTTCCGACCTCCCTATGAAGTATGCCGCTACCAGTGAATAATGCTGACGTCACCCTCAATGAACACGCCCGGCTGCTTCCTGAAGGTTCCTGCTTTTTAAAAAGATATTATAAATTTCCCATCCACCCCAAGCCCTTCTTTTGCATAAAGATTAGAAATATAAGAGATGGATAGACAGCTTGATTATTCTGCAGAAATGATGAATCAATAAATTCTAGAAAATGAAAACATATGAACGCATTTAATTGCTAGCGGAGGAGGGTAAGTGCTTAGAATCAAGATTGAATATTAACACTCGGCCTGAAGCACAACCAATAGAGACAGATGCTGCACCAATAGAAGAGCACAGCGGCCGATACTCTGGAGGCAGCCATATCATATTCTTTGAATTCCATGTGATCCATGCCTGGTTTATACCTACACCATAGCCTTGGATTCGCATTAGGCCATAAGTGTCCGTAATTGGCACCACATCCAGAGTGGGTGATAAATTGATAGTGCCAATATCAGTGTAGAGATTTGAGCAGGAAATGTCAAATGATATAGTAGAAACTCCTCTATCAACTTCATGGGCCTGTAGGCATTTGCCGGTGCTGGCGTCCCAGACCCTGACTGTTCGATCCCAGGATGCCGACGCGAGCAGCTTGGAGTCATGCGAGAAGGCGACTGAGTTGATCCAGTCACTGTGGCCCTCAAGGGTCTGTAGGCATTTGCCAGTGCTGGTGTCCCAGAATCTGACTGTTTGATCATAGGATGCCGACGCGAGCAGCTTGGAGTCGTGCGAGAAGGCAATCGAGTTGATCCAGTCACTGTGGCCCTCAAGGGTCTGTAGGCATTTGCCGGTGCTGGCGTCCCAGAATCTGACTGTTTCATCACCGGATGCCGACGCGAGCAGCCTGGAGTCATGCGAGAAGGCGACCGAGTTGATCCCGCGACTGTGGCCCTCGAGGGTCTGCAGGCAAGCACTCCAGTCATCTTGTATGACTTGGTTGGTTGTAATCCACCGAGGCCTCCCCGGCATGAATATTTCCTTAATTATGCTATGAGCCGGGCTAAATAAGAGTGCCGAGCTGTATACCTGGAGAGGGCAATTCTCTAATGCCCACTTGAAGTATAAAATGAACCGGTGTGCATCTCGGATCAGATCAATCAATTGGTAATCTTCTGTGTATCTCTAGAAAATGTTAGATAGATCGCTAGGTAGTATTGCTCCAAGAAAAACCTTACCTGAACTAAACACTCGAGATTTGACATTGAAAAAGCTCCTTCGGATATCCCTCTAAGAAGACTGAGGGCTTCAAGCCAGTAAAGATATTTCTCTCTTAGAAACCGATCAACCGTGCCACCGTCGCGGAAATCTCCATACTGGCCAGAATGACTGTAATGCAAATGGTCGACCCAATGGAGACAAGAGTACTGCACAACAGCTAGCGGGTCTGGTTTAGGCTTTTGTACCTGATCAATGGGGAAGCCTGGAGCCTTTAGGTTGTAAATGTCACGCCGCAGTATCCCAGACATGGCTTGTAGTGATCGCGAGAAGATAGTATAGTGCACCTTCTCAAACCCAGACGGGAAAATTTCTCTCGATGCCTTTCCAACTAAGAAATCCTTGACAGATTGATGAATGAACAAAATCGTACGCTCTTGAACAGTAAGAAATGAGCCACATAGTGCAATGATTTCTGTCAGCGACCTGAGGTAGTCAGGCATGTCAATAAAAGCTGTGAGTTCGTGGAGCGTGACCGGTCGATGCACAACTGAGACAGTGGCCAATATGTGATGACAGAGTTCAGCGTCTTCTGAATCACTGATTTGGTCCATCATCCGCTGGTATAGGGGATCCAGTCCTGGGGGAAAGGCACGTAATTTTGAGAGAGTGTGATGCAGCCTGACCTTTGGACTTGCAAGCTCCTGACAAACCAAAGCGACCCAGAGGAAGGTATTGTTCGCATTTGACAACAAGTAAGATTGGACGGTGTGCTGGATTTCTTTTCCATAGCCCTTTAGCTTGGCCAATTTTTCCACCCTATGCTGGATGTATATGCTGACAGCCGCGGAGATAGACTCTTCATTGAGTTCGAGTGAGAGTCTCACTTTCCGGGTTGCAGTGTTAAGATAGTCCTCGATGCTTGGCCAGTTGCGGCTGGATACTGCCCACTTGATATTCGAATGTGTTGCTGATGTCTGCACGATCAGGTCAAGAAGTAGTGTCAGGTCTGTAGTACACTCGTCAAGCGCATCGATAATCAGGCAGGCACCCCCCAGGATCTGGTCTCCGAGAATGCTGGTAAAAATACCTGACATGACAATCCACGCATTTATACCTTCAAAAACTTCCTTTCCTTGGCGGTCATACTCTTTTCGCAAATGGCCTATGAGTGAAGGCTGCTGGCTGGCAAGCTGGTAGATAAGGCTGCGAAGGACATCTACGGCGTTGTTGGTGCGTGAGTCGGTGGCCTGGCAGAAGAAGAAAGCCAAAAGCCATGGTTTAGTGATAGATCTCTTCAGCTCGTCAATTATACCGCAGAGTAACATTGTTTTACCCTTCCCAGGGTCACCCTTAATCCAGAGAAGCCGACTCTGTTGATTATCACACCATTTCTGGAAGTCGGGATTCTCGAGAATCCAAATATATGAATCTTTTAGTAGGCCGCCCTTGGAGAGTTGTATGCGCTCCTTGTCGTGCTCGGGATTGGTCTGCCACAAGTCTTTCAGACACTGGCTATCAGGATCAATGTAATAACCTTGTTTAAGATGTCTGCTTTAGCATCCCACCTGGGTTTCTATTGTTTCGGTGCTGACTTACCGTTATGGAGTACATCTCCGAGGTGGACCTTGGTGTTTCCGCTGGCGGTAATCTTCTCATATACATGCCCTTTCTGACTTCCGGTGTCTTTCCGCAGTCTTTTTTCTGGTCTTGGAACGTTGGAGCTGAGCATCTTCTAGCATGGCATAAAAGCAGATTTTAACTGCCCGCCCGTCAGCGAGAGTGCTGTTGTTCTGCTCAAGAGGTTTCCCACTGCACGCCAAGACAGCTGACCCCACACTGACACCCCACCAAGCCTTGTCTGCACTTCTCCTCTCAATCATCACCAGATTATGCTACTGAAGTGTCTTAAATACAATTTCAATTTAACAGCTGTGTGGTTTTAGTTATATCAGCTATGGCTGATCCATTGAGCATCACTGCAAGTGTCGTTACCATCGCTACCCTCGCGTATGCCAGCAGTAAATCGCTTTATCAAACCATTTCTGGCATCTGTAATGCACCACAGAACCTTGTTCACTTGAAAACCGACATTGAAATGCTTTGCGAAGCCATTATGTCCTTGCAGCGAGGGCTTGAGGAGAACGGCATCGATGCGGCCCTCTCAGATGCTCAAAGGTCGAATCTATGTGAAATAAAGCCTATTTTGGAGGCATGTCAGAAAGCTTGTGATGCATTTAAAGGCAAGATGGAAAGGTTCATGAGTCACTCCTCTGATGGCCATATTGCTTTACGGGACCGACTCAAGATGCATGTCCAGGAGAAAGAGATAGTAGCTTTTGAGGCACAGCTGGGTAGCTACAAATCAACATTGATTGTTGCGCTAGAGTTCACGGTCTTGTAAGTTTACCTTCCTTCGGACAAGACGTTATCTAATAAGAGTTCAAGAAAAACCACGTCAGAAAACCTCACTACTGCCAAAAGCCTCGAAGCGAAGATTGAAGACATTACCGTCCGTCTTACAGGCCAAATGCAAGGCCTCCAAATCGGGTTGCAGGCGGTTTTTGATGCAAGCTCTGGAAGCAAGGAGCCTATCATGCAGCATTGGCTTACCGAAGCCCAACAGTCCGAAGTTCTGCATGCCATCGAACAACAAAGCATCGCACTCAGCCACTGCTATCGTGCTTGCATGGCAGCTTTGGAGGAGACAACAAAGGTGACAGGGCATATGTATAAATACGTGACGGCTTCCAATGAGGCGCGGTTACTCATGGGCGACTTGGGCAACGCGAAAAGCAGTACCTTGCATAAGTTTAACAATATTAACGTTAGAGGAGGATGGGTAGTGGCAGGGAATATGGCTGGTGAATCTGCCAAAGATTTCTTTAAATAAAGGTGATTAAAGCTTTGTATCCGGAGGATGCAGAAGAGCTCTCGTAACCACTTAAGCTGTTAAATTCTGTTGAAGCTATTTGGTGAGGGTAGGGCGAGCGGGACTAGCTGACTGCCTCCCCTGACGTGTTCAAACTTCCTTACTATAGCCTATTGTGGACCCTCTGTTGCAAGCTCCAGGCGGACTGCCTCTGATCTCATGACTCTTCCCAATATTACCTCGTAACTAGTCGGGGCAAGTTATCGATGAAAGCAGACCTGGCACATGAAGAATGGCCAATGGGTGTGGGGAACAACATTCGGGCCGAGCCGCAAGCTGTTGCCTGTGGGTCCACAAAAGCTTATGACGACGTGATGACAAAAAGAGAAGGCCCCGCTGGCTTAGCTGCCTGATGAGGTACTTCGGTTTAAAGTCGGGCCGCATCTTCCGCTTTCCAGCCGGCTCCCGTGGCTGTCTCCAGGATGCCAACATAGCTGAGAAGCTGCTGAGGATGGCACCGAACCTGAAACCACCTCAACTCAACCTCATCCGTGATATGTATGATCAAGGATGGCAGTTTCCAAAGATGATACCCCTCTAATTCATTCTCAGATCTGCACTGCGGTTCATATTACATTCCATACATGTGGCGCGTGGAGTCCAAGCAGACCTTTAGTGCCACCGCCCAATATCAAGACTAGATACCTTAAATGTTTCAGCACTTCTCCGTCTGGCTGGGCGACTGCGGAATAAGCCGTGTTCCTGCGATCGGTCGTAGAAGCGAAAAAGTGGCAGTCCGAACATTTGAGAGAAGTACAAAGAACTATTGAACTCTTCATGATGGGGTCTCCTTTGACTAGCTTCTTTCCGGTTCTTAGTGGTACGTGGGACAATTTTTTTAAAGCACGCTGGTATTGTTTGCCGGCATGATTCTTGGATTCACCAGAAATACATACAGAAATGCCTTGTCAGAACTGCCGAAATGCATTTTCTTTCCCCTCTGGGCTTTCACCCCCTTCGGGCTTTCATCTTTGTAGTGACAGTCATCAAAGTAGCTATACAGTATAAAGCAGATATTAGTAAGTGTCATTATAACGGCGGAAAGGCACGGCCCGCACAAGACAGGAGAACCATTATCCTCTTTCTGCTTTTACTCAATTATAAAGCATAATCAGATGTCTGACATTACTGTAAAAAGCCAATGGAGATACTGCAAAAAAGTATCTAAAGTCAATGAAAAATTCATACACTTAGGCTCATTTAGAGCCATTACTTGCTTTAAAATCAACTGCAATCTTGTTTATGAAAGTCTACACATAATTACTGACAAACTTCTTGATAAGTTTCTGAGAAGCAGAGACAGAATTAATTTACTGTCAGTTCTCTTTAGCTTGTTAAGAAGTTAGCTTTGTCACAGCAGCTAGACAGATTCTATCATCAATCATCTGTCTTGTAGGCCGCATGGTGAGGATTTCTTTCAGCAAAATCTGTTTCACCATGACATCAAATTTACAATAAAGACGTGCCACATCAGGATGAGTGTTAACAATATAACTGATAACAGCATCGAGCTTTGAGAGAGAATATTTACTGTGATTTTTACTGTACAGAGCGGGTGAGTCTTCTGTATGAGAACATCAGAACAGGTGATATAAACAACTCACATCACCCTAGCCAGAGTATCTCTACAGAAAAGAAGAGCCTCAAGGCTCAATACACCTGCTACTCGCCAACATCGACTACTCTGTCTTTTTTACTTATAAAATTGCCTCTGAAGTGCCTGCTTCATCTGATCATCTATCAAGTCTCACTTGTCTAGATACAAGTGTGTCAGTAGATAATTAGCAGAAAGCATTGCAGCATGATGCTGATCATGATTATCTAGTCTTCTGAAATGTACACCACTTCACTTTTTCTGCATCAAAGACTTAAAGAAAAGATATAATATAACATGTAAGATGCAGAGTCGCAATTTCTGATCTAAACTCTGGTTTATCAGTGTATTAGCATAGTGAAAGATGTGACAAAACTTCTCCTCAGCTGAGAAATCTGTTAAAATAAAAGAACTGAGAGCATTCTTAGATTAAAAGCCGTTCTCCTGTCATATGCAGGAGCCCTGATAGTCAGACAAGCCATCTCTGATAAGCTCTTCATCGACTTCTAAGAACAGTTGAAGATCTGAATCAGAAAGCCTGCAAAGAGCATTCCTCGCTAGAGATGTATTAGTCATTACATCTGATTTCTTAAGTTCAGCAGACTGTGACTGCTTCTTTGTCTGGCTACACTTTATCAAAGATTTTTTCTTATAGACAAGTGTCACCTTGATGAGCTTAGATTGTCTTGATCTCAACCTACAATGATCATTCCTCTTTGTGATCTGTGTAGCAGGTGAAGAAGGATCAGATGGTGGTGTAGAAAGACCTATAACTGGTTCACTACTGCCCGCTACTTGTAAATTTCCATATGAAGAAACGTCCGATGAAGTCGGGGAAAAATGAGTATTCTCATCTTGAGGTGTATTTTGTCCACAGGAGCCCAGCCTCGTGGCAATAAAATTGACGGGGGATACAAATAAGGTACTTTCGGCTTCTGGCACAGACAAATTTTTATCGATCATAATAGAAGAACTGCAGTTTGACTCTGGAGTACTCCTGAGTGCCGTGACATCTCAAACCCCTTCTGGTATGCCCAATAAAGCAGGATTAATCGTGTCAACAGGCGGTTCGTTCAACGAGGCGACGAATCAGAAAAGATAGTTATTAAGACTTGTAGCCAAAGGCAGTTGCAATGGCAACTCTTGATTAAAATGAGTGTTTGTTTAAGAACCCGAACCATCATGACTCTGAAACACAAATGAGAAAGGATTTGATTCACTGACTTTTACTCTGTTTAAAAGTTCTGCAGCCTCTGCTGTTTTAAGTTGCTCAAGAAGCTGTAGTGTATCACATACGCGTGAGATGGCCTATTTATCAGTCATGTCTATTGTATCAGAGATTGATGACTCACTTCTGAATGTGTTGCTACCATTTTGAATTTCTCTGCATTTTCTCTATTCTATAGAATGCACATAAGTGATGTGACCTGTCATAAAAAATTGTCGACTCACCTGAAATATAATCAACAGAATACTCATGTTGTATGAAAACAGAAAAGAGGCCCTTTGCAAGAAACAAAAAAGAACCAGAAACAAGACAAGCACCTCAAATTACAAAAAGTAAAAGTCTACAAAGTACTATAGTTGAGCTGAGGTAAAGAGTGAGAGACTACAAGATAGCATAGCAGACAAGATCACAGAGCAGAGGAAGAAAGAAGAGAATTTACAGTACACGGCCAAAGAAACTTGTGGAACTCCAGCGAAGGATGCTGGTGTTGTGTGAGCCTTTTTAGCTTGAAAGGTAGGCCGCAAGAAAGGAAAATATATAAACCACAGCCTGAAAGCTCTATGCTGAACTTTGGTATTCATTCTCTTGACGCAGGGCCTTCTTGGATATTTCCAACGAGCATCGGTTGACCGCAAGATGCTCGCTCTTTGGCCCTGCGATTGAAAGCATAGCCTGAGCACCTAACATAACCTTAAAAAGCATAGAGACCATTTTACTCTTAAATGCCGTTATCCTGGTCATTCAAAAGGTATGAGGAAATTCTCTGAGTCCACTCTGGATCCATATTGCGACTGATTCAGAAAGTAGTAATTACACTGTGTCATTAATCTCTATTTACTATGTCATGCTATTAAAAGCAAAAGAAGCCGTCTCTGAATTAAGCTTTGTAATGCTTGCTCTTTTCTTGCTACACCTGACATAGAAGCATTTGAAAGGTTGTCTAACAATATGTGGCTACATCATGAAAATTATGCTGATAGAAAAAAGAAGCAACTGCTAAAAGGTGACTAGTAAAGAATGTAAGAATGTAAGAATGTAAAAGATCAAAAGTGTAGAAGTGAATTTAGAAATGTAAAAGTTCAAAAGACAAAAGTTCAAAGTTCCAGAAATGAAACCGCCTGAGTGCCTAAAATAGCCGCCGTGAACCCATCAATTGCAGCACTACAGGCAACTAACATGATCACTGGCTTTAGCGAGCCATCACGGCTGAGTTGATCTTGCAGTCAACTGTCACATACAGCCATCCTTTTTGCACACAGTTTTCGTTATTCCACGCCTATGATACTTGGGGTTATACGGGGGAAGAAATATTGAATATGATGGCAGACCTTGGGTATAGTACGCACCATGGGCCACGGTTTCCAGGAACGTGGCCGTGGCCGTGGCCATATCTTGTTCCTAGGCCTGAGAGGGGAACTACTTTTGGGCTTGCGGTCGTCGTGTTTTGTGCACTTCATTTTAAGCACTCATCTGCTCTTTTTCTGCTTTCTCTCAAGTTATATAAATACCATGCACTTCGCTTGCGGGCGAGTAAAGCATTCTCGCTGATACTCTTTGATTTGAACGCATATCTCTGTATACCTGCATTCTCCTGATCTTACTGTCTCTTCTTGAGGTCAATATGAAACGGCCACAGCTGACATTTGCAAACAATCCGCTTCAAAGTCTGATTGAATTCCTCTCTTGACTAGATTCTACAGCAAATGTCGGAGTCTGAATGTCACACTGAAATTGAAAACAATTACCACCACACCAGGCCAATGTTCAGAGAAGACGTCAGCGAAGACAATGTCTCTTTTAAAAAATTGTTAAATACACAGATGAGAGGAAGGCACAAGTTTATATTCTAATTGACATTCACGGTCAATATTTTATCTTGAACACTGATACAAGTGATACATGATTATCTTCAGAAGAACAGATTGTATAAGGTTCAATTTTAGTCTGGAAGCTTTATTTACAACTGACAATGAGCAGGAGCAGCACTATCTTCATACAGTTCACAAGACATGTAAAGATTATCAATCATCATCTAAAAAGAAGCACGGACGGAGAGAGACTCTCTTTAAAAAGAGTGTAAAGTATAGTGATAAATGCAGCGCTGATGTCTATGTCATTATCTATGTAAACAATCAATATCTCATCCTGTATACAAATGAAAATTCGTCATCATCAGTGGAGTAAACTGTATGACTCTTAAATCCAGCTTAAGCACTTTGACTGACCTACGACAGGCGTATCACTATTCCCTCTTGATTTACAAGACGCTTGATGACTATTGAAAACAGGTTAGGTGACAGCCTGCAGTTTTTTATTCTCTTCAGCTTGACTTCACAGCTCTAAAGAACAGAATAGAAATAGTCTTATTATTAGAAAGAGAGTAGCGCCTATTGCTAATTACTAAAGAACTGACTTTCAGAAGGGAGTGACTACCTGACAAGAATATTCTCTGCCGTGTCGACGACTGTGGGACGGCCCCGACTGTGGATGACGGTTGGCTGTGGATGAGCCAGCTGAAATAGAAAAACAGTGCTTTCAACGCTCACATTTTCAGGTCGTTCAGTGTGACCACCAAGTCACGCCTTGGTGTCTTCCTGGTATGTAGCTGCCTATGTGCAAAGCTTGCATTGTCTTAGATGTGATGTGTTGTATATGATTCAATAAAAGGGAATAGAAAAAATCAATGGAACAATCAAAACTATTTTTGACTGTGATGTCACCAGAATCCTCAATTTATAATCATGATAATAAATACTCCGTAGAGAAGAATAATATAACTTCTCTAAAAATAGATCAAGTTTATATATTTTGAAGCAAAGACCGCTTCAATTGAGTTTTGATTGCACGCCTCAGAGCAGACAAACCAAACTCAAGAAGAAAAGTCAGGCTCACCTTCTCTTTTCCAAGGTTGGCTATTTACTCTCATTTTGAAAATAACTACTTTAATGATGTCAAAGTGAAATGACGGGTCAATATTCTATTTTTAGGCGTAAAAACTTACAAGCATGTGATAGAAAAATCGATTGACAAAAAATATCAAATGTCTTTAGACAATCTTGTGTCGAGAATCACTCTTCCGGGTCGAGCCCCAAGTCGGAAGAGGTCTCTACCGTGCTTTACCATTTGATTTGATGTGATTATGTCAGCTCACTGTCTGCCTCGAAGGCTACATGGCTTCAGCATGCGCCATTTTTTTGTTTGTTTAAATGTTTAGTTTCTGAATCTATCTATGGTTTATATCTGTATGTAGGCCATTAACTTCGCCTAGGATCTGTCTGGTCCTGGAAGTCTTCATTGGCGGGCTCATCAGTCTTACCTTTTTGGGTTTGGTTTATCCGCGCAGAGGCGGGCAATCTAAACCCGATTAAGGAGATTTTCGCCCCAAAATTTATAACTTGATCTATTTTTAGATAATTATATCGTCCATTCAATTCTTTCTGGCTATGGTTATTTGTCTCTCGATGACAATCAGGGTCCTTAGCAATGAACTGACAAGAATATGCGATTACTTCCATATCGAAACAACTATCCAATTTCGCAACCAGCCGCACTTGTGTCTAGCCGTGAATATAAAAGCTAACTTTTGAAGGTCAACTTATAAAAGCTAACTATTTCAGAATTTTGAGGCCAGATAACCAAGGCCTACATTAGCGCCCACAAGGGAGTCGCGCCCACAAGGGAGTCGCGCCCACAAG
>LGRN01000670.1:0-11833 GCA_001883825.1 Emergomyces pasteurianus Ep9510 | reverse complement strand
CTATGTGTTGGGGAGGGCAGCACAGCAACAGCCAGCAGTCATGGTCAGTAGTAGCCTATAGAATTAGTAGTTGTTGTCATACACCGTATATATATATATATATATATATATATATATATGTTATATATATTAATATTAATATATTCAGGTGGGAAGTTTGGTGATATTTATACACGGGATTTGTAGGGGGAATATTTTAACTTCTTTATTAGAGATGCAGCACGACGAATGCGGGCGACACCAAAAAGTATACTATAAGTTTACGGAGTAAATATAGCATAAAATAGCAACGAAAGACGACAGCGAGATAAATCGGACGAGATCCAGGGCTAATATTTAAATAAATACATTGCTTCTCGTTTAATTTTCTATTTTTATTTTATTTTTTTTTTTTCCCCTTAAAAAATAATTTATATTTGGGGGGGAATATGCCGTGGCTAAAAAGTTATTTAAACAGATTTTTGACCTGTCGGATTTTATTAATACTTCTTCCTTTTTTTTTGGCTTTTTGGCCGTTTTTATTTCTTTTCCTTTCTTTGAATTTCCAGATATAAAGATAAATAATAAATAAATAAATAGCCAGTGACCACGGAGTACTCGGGCTAAATAATATCTGCAGAGGATGGTTATTGAGGGGAACTACTCCGTACATAGACCCTTTATTTTAGAGCCACGTCTTTATTTTCTTGTTTTCTTTTTTTCTTTCTTTTCTTTCTTTTCTTTCTTTTTTCCCAACCTTCTTTTGTTTTTCGTACAGTAGATACGGAGTACTCCGTACATAGTAGATAAATAGGATGAGGATAGAATAGCCCCTTACTTTCTCGGAGCCAGAACTCGACAACCTGAGGGCGCTTGGCCATCATAAGCGATCCTCCGTATATATATATATACAGTATATGAATATGTGATTAATTGATATTTATATATTTATATATATTTATATAAAATATATATAAATGACTCACAGCACGTGACAGCCGCCGACATCGGGCCCCAGCTGGGCAGGCGGTCAGCCCAATGCGGCAATATCCCGCGGCAGAATCCCCGTCTTTCCCTGTCCGAGCGCCGGCTGAGCAAATTCCCCGATGCGGAAGTTTTGGCTTCCAAATTCTGAAATCTTTTTCAAAATCAGCTCGAAATCTTCCTCTTTATATCTTCTCTTCTATATCTTCTCTTCCCCATCTTCTCCATCTTCTCCCCTCTCCACTCCTCTCTCTATCTTCCTTCAATCCGTTCCAATTGACATCCCCTGCACACATATAAATGTCTGCCAGACCCGCTGCTAAGGCCCTCCGTGGCCCCGTCTCCCGATCCCTGTCCACCGCCGCCTCCAACCTGCCTCGCCGTTCTTTCGTCTCCGCTGCTGTCTCCGCCACCGCCCGCCCTGCTGCCACGGCGGCTGTCAGAGCTGCTCGGTTCACTGCGGCTGCTCCCTCTGCTCCCCAACAGCAGCAGATCCGTGGAATCAAGACAATCGACTTTGCTGGCACCAAGGAGACTGTCTACGGTGTGCATTTCATTCATTCATTCATTCATTCATTCATCCATCAGGCCCTTGATGAGTCATCATGCTGACTATTCTAATCTCTTTAAGAACGTGCTGATTGGCCAAGGGAGAAGCTCCTTGTATGTCCTTCCAATTAATATATATATATATATTATATAAATATATAATATATTATATAAATATCTAACCGATATCAATATCCAGGAATATTTCAAAAATGACACCCTCGCCCTCATTGGATACGGCTCCCAGGGCCACGGCCAGGGCCTCAACCTGCGCGACAATGGCCTCAACGTGATCATCGGCGTGCGAAAGGACGGTGCTTCGTGGAGGGAGGCCATCGACGACGGCTGGGTGCCCGGCAAGAACTTGTTCGAGGTCAACGATGCCATCAAGCGCGGCACCATCGTCATGAACTTGCTCAGCGATGCTGCCCAGAGCGAAACTTGGCCCACCATCAAACCCCTGATCACCAAGGGAAAGGTATTCTTTGTTTTCTCTCTTTTTTTTCCTCCTAAAATAAAAAAAAAAAAAAAAAAAAAAAAAATACATACATACATACATACATACACATACATGATGATAAAACCACCCCCAGGCTAACCACACAAAAATCACAGACACTCTACTTCTCCCACGGCTTTTCCCCCGTCTTCAAGGACCTCACCAAAGTCGACGTCCCCACTGATGTCGACGTAATCCTCGTGGCCCCCAAGGGTTCCGGCCGCACTGTCCGCTCCCTCTTCCGCGAGGGCCGCGGCATCAACTCCTCCATCGCCGTCTTCCAAGACGTTACCGGCAAAGCTGAGGAAAAAGCCGTCGCCCTCGGCGTCGCCGTCGGCAGCGGCTACCTGTACAAGACCACATTCGAAAAAGAAGTCTACTCGGACCTGTACGGCGAGCGCGGCTGCCTGATGGGCGGCATCCACGGCATGTTCCTCGCGCAGTACGAGGTGCTGCGCGAGCGTGGCCACAGCCCCAGCGAAGCCTTCAACGAGACCGTCGAGGAGGCGACGCAGAGCCTCTACCCGCTCATCGGTGCCAATGGCATGGACTGGATGTACGCGGCCTGCTCGACCACCGCACGCCGGGGAGCCATCGACTGGAGCAGCAAGTTCAAGGACACGCTGAAGCCCGTGTTCAATGAGCTGTATGACAGCGTCAAGGATGGCCGGGAGACGCAGCGCAGCTTGGACTACAACTCGCAACCCGACTATCGGGAGAAGTATGAGAAGGAAATGGAGGAAATTCGCAATTTGGAGATCTGGAGAGCTGGGAAGGCTGTCCGGTTAGTATATTAGCTGGCCTCCCTGTTTTTTTTCTCTCTTTTTTTTCTCTCTTTTTTTTCTGCCTGACTCCGTTTCATCCTACATGTCACTAACTAATCAAATTGCAGATCACTCCGCCCTGAGAATCAGAAATAGAAGAACGAAAGAGTTGCTGTAAGATTCTTATGGATAGACGCGTCTTTTTGTGCTGAGCTACAACAAAACTATGGTGTAATTCTATCTATCTTTTATTTTTGTTTTTGCTTTTTGATTTTTCTGAAACTACATTTGTGTGTGATTTTAGGATAAAAAAGAGACTGGGGGAAAGGTATCGAACGAGTAAAACGCGCTGTCCTCCACGCATCCGCTTATTATTACAATTTTTTTTCTCATTTTACACTCCAGTTCATTTTTGTCCTATTATTCCATGCGATCCTCCCCGCAACCATCCCGCAACCCTCACCCTCCCGCTTGTTTTATTTCCTTTTTTCGCTTTTCGGTGTCGTGTTGTTCTCGTTTCTCTATGTGTTTTCTCTTGGTATCTCTTGTTATTTCCCAGTTCTGTCGCCGGTGACGCGGGTTGCAGAACCCCTCGGCTGTTCACAGGCCCACAGCCCCGCGAAATCAATTTAGTATAATGACAGCAATTTTTTCATTCCTTCCATGTTGCATCTCTTTCTCTCATCGACACTCCGTATACGACTTTCTCGTATTCACCATTCACTTTGATATCTTGACAGGACTCACTCCAATGTCCTCTGGTTTATGTGTATATAAATATTAACTATACCTCCCCCTTCAATTCCCTCGAATCTCAACATAAACTCAAATCCCAATTACAAAATTAAATCCCTAGTAAATTAAATAAAATAAAAAATACCCCTCCACAAACCAAACCAAACCAACCACACCACCGCCACCACCGTTACCACCATGACCGACCGCTCCCATTGGATCCCCCTCACCACCTCCAACGTCCTCGCAGCCCATGCCCTGATAAAGCCCTACGTCTACGAAACCCCAATCCTAACCAGCAAAACCCTCAACCGCATCGCCTCCACGCCGCAATCGCCACAAGCGCTCGTCGGCACTCCCTTCGAGGGCCAGACACCCGCCCAGCCCAAGATAAACTTCTTCTTCAAATGCGAGAATTTCCAGCGGATAGGCGCGTTTAAGCCGCGCGGTGCGTTCCATGCGCTGCTGCGGGTTGTCGAGGTTTTGGGGGCGGAGGAGATGCGGAAGAGGGGGGTTGTTACGCATAGTTCTGGTAATTATATATATAATAAAACACCGAATCGAATACATAAAATAAATAAATAAGGAAACAAGAAAAAGCTAACCATCCCTACTATGAAACGTATTCTTTTGTTACAGGAAACCACGCCCAAGCACTCGCCCTCGCCGCCTCCACCCTCTCCATACCCGCCTACATCGTGATGCCCTCCATCTCCACCCCGTCCAAAATCGACGGCACCCGCGCTCTCGGCGCCAAAGTGATCTTCTCGGGCTCCACGAGCCAAGAGCGCGAAGCCGTCGTCGCCACCGTCATCGCCGAGACAGGCGCCGTTCTCATCCCGCCCTATGACCATCCAGACGTGGTCTTGGGACAGGGCACCGTCGGCGTGGAGATCGACAAGCAGGTGCGCGAGCTCGTGGAGAAGGATGCGCGGCTGAGCGTCCATACACGCACTGGAGACGATGGCGGTGAGGGGAAGAGCGCGGCGGGGAAAGGAACTCCCGGCGTCCTCGACGCCGTAATCACACCCCTCGGCGGCGCAGGCCTCACCTCCGGCGTCGCCACCTATTATTATTCCTCTCCCACCTCCTCCTCCACCGCCGGCACGCCCAGAACCCTTGTCTTCGGCGCCGAGCCGTCCTTCCAGGGCGGCGACGACTGTCGACGCGGCCTGGAAGCGGGCGAACGCATCACGAGCGTGAAAACGCTGACGATCGCGGATGGTCTGCGGACGCCCGTCGGAGAGGTCGGGTGGAGTGTTGTTTCCGACAAGGAGAAGGTTAAGGGGGTGTTTGCTGTTAGCGAGGGGCAGATTTTGGATGCGATGCGGCTTGTGTTGGAGAGGATGAAGGTTGTTATTGAGCCGTCGGCGGCGGTGCCGTTGGCGGTTTGTCTTTATAATGAGGGGTTCCGGAGGGTTGTGGAGGAGGAATGTAAGAGGGAAGGGAAATCGGGGTGGGATGTCGGGGTTGTTTTTACGGGGGGGAATACGACTGTGGAGAGGATAGCGGAGTTGTTTGCGGGGGAGAAAAAGGAGGAGGCAAAATAGAAGGGTCCATACGTATATAATAAAACATATATAGTACATACATATTTCTACACGTAGAGTGGACCAGATAGTATACAAGTTACGAAACGCTCTATTTATCCGTCCCCTTCCCCTTCCCCCTCCCCGTCACCATTCCCATCAATCCACCTAATCCCCCCTCCCTCCGTAAGTGAAAACCCAAACACCCTCTCTGCCATCACTTCCCTCTCCCTCTCCCTCTCCCTCTCCCTCTCCCTCTGCCACCCTGATCCATTCTCATCCACCCACCCCACAACCCTCCCCCTCCTCACAACCTCCTGCCTTTCCTGCGCCTCCCCTTTAATCTCCTCCATCGTCAAAAACGGCGCAAACGGCCGCACAACCTCCCGCTGCACAATAACCCTACACGTAGGGAACGAGGGCCACGGCCTAGGCAGATGCGGTCGGAAGGATGTACGGTTGGATTTGTAAAGCGGGGTAATAGTCGGTGTATGGGATATATCGGGGCGGGAGGATGAGGAGGTATGTGGAGTAACCGGCAGTAAGCCCCACGTAGTGAAAACGAGCGGGCAGGAGAAAGTATGTTGCAGGGCGCGGAGGGCGTGGATGATTTGGTGTGGGAGTTGGGAGAGCGGTGTGTCATTGTCACTGCTGTTGTCATTGTGGGTTCGCAACCTCTCCTCGCGCACGCCAGGAATGTTGAGAATCTCCAACTCTCGCCTATCCTGCCAGTAAAAAGCGCTGGCGCTATCGAGGAGGATAGCATGGAGTGGGCGCGAATGCGATGCATGTTTATACTCCGCCCCCGCCGCGCCATTCAGCAGGTAGGATTCAATACTACGTATCGTAGCCAAGAGAGACGCAGAGGACTGCGGGCGGAAAACGTGAACGTGAGATAGGGCGGCGTGGAGCATTTTATTCATTTCTTCATTTTCATCTTGATCTCTGCCTTCACCCCCACTTCCGCGCCCATTCCCACTGTTGCTTGCAGCTACCGGCAACAATATCCCTTGCACTGCCGCCCTCTCCAGCACAATCCCTCTTGCAATCTCCCGCAGCCTCAGGGAATCAAACCGACAATCCGTGTCGAGGAATACGATCGCGCCATTACGCCCCGGCAGAGAGATGCTTTGATATGTGTCCGGTAGTATGGCGAGTGCTGTGATATGGTAGAGAAGATGAGTTTTGCCGTCCGCGGAGGAGGGGGATGTGATTTCGAGGACAGGCTGGCGGGTTGTGCATGTTGCTGCTCCTTCTGTGGAGGCATATGTAGATGTATGTGACCGCTGGTGGAAGACACGGAGGATGTCGTCGAGGGGTTTTATGCCCAGCGGCGTGTATCGGGGAGATGTTGGCGGGGTTGCATGGATGTCGTGGAGAGCGAGGAGGAACTGGTAAATTATACATCAATTTAGCATCGCGTACATATTTATCCAGCTGTAGATAAACACACAGAAATTGCCATAGGTTTGTTGTGTATAGATATAATACCTCAGCCAGACTCTCCTCCTTAACTTCCCTCAGCAACCTCTCCCCTTGAGCTCGAGCTTGATCGCCACCAGGATCATCCATGCTACATTGACACTCGTGCTCAACTCATTCATACCCCAGCATCCCTCCACCAAGCGTGCAACTCGCTCTCAGTCCATTCCCCCATGCGATACACGCACGAGTAATCGGATATAATAGTTTGCGGAATCTTGTAGCCTCGTTGGGCTCGTTGGTCGGTCAAGGGAATGGATGGTTAGTTTTGTCTCAAGTTGTCATCCCTGATTAGTTAAATAAGTTTCTCCGAACTCCGCGAAATATATATATGTATTCACGTAGATAAATTATTGCTCTCTACAGGTCAATTCCTCGACATCTTCCAGTGCACACATACACAACTCATCATTCAATTCCTAATACCAATCAACCCTTCTAAGCCTTCTAACCTCTCTCGCTCGTCCCGCTCACATATTTAATTCTCTTTCAATGTCCCCTTTAGTCCAGCCATTCCCCACTTCAGCCCTCCCAACTGCAATCCAAACAACGACAAAAAACTTCCAAGAAACCGCCCGAAAACCACCTGCAGTGAAACTCTCTGAATGCGCTCTGATGGAGATGGTGCAGTACTCCTGTAACCCGCCGGAGAAGGGGCCGCCCCAGGGATCTGCTGGTGGTGGTGTTATTGAGTGTGAGAGCGTTGTTCGATTGTTTAGACGGTGCGTATGATATATATTTCATATGTTCACGTAGATATATAAGCATTTGGCTGATTGATGGCGATAGATGTGCGGGCGGTCTTACAGTAGAGACTACGACATGGGAGAGGAAGGGGAATGGCAACGGGAAGGGGAACAAAGAGGCAGTGAGCGAGGGGAAACAATGAGGGAAGTCGATTGAATATGGCTCGAATGACCATACGACATGATATGATACGACGAAAATAGATATTTCATATGATATGATATGATATGATACATATTGGGCGACGATATTACTGCGCCGGGTATCTTTCTAAATCACAATCCCAACCGGAACACCTCGCATCGCATAACTACAATCCGTAATTAAAAAGGACAAAAAACGGATCTACCCTTTCTGCTCAACCAGCGTGCCCCTGGCCTCTTTATTATTTTGAATCACCCTTTTCTCAACTTTCCGCACATCTGCCCTCGTCTGTTTCCGCCAATTGATCCTATCGCAATTCACAATAGGACTCAGCTCCCGTTTCCCATTTCCAGGGGCGTTTAACGATGCCAACGACGGCAACAATACTCCAGTGCCATCTCCCTTTTCTCCTCCCCCCACAACCGCCCTAACCGTCTTCTCGAACATACTCTCCATATTCTCCCACCTACGCCCCCACAACGCTTTTCCACCATCCCAATCCTCGCCTTCTCGAACAATCAAGCTCTCCCTCCCCGCCCTTGCCAACTTCCTCAAAGCCTCCTCCCCCAGCCGGCCCTCCTCCGTTGCTTTCTCCCGGATCTTCCTTGGATCCGTCTCTCTTGTCGTGAACACGGCCGTCTCCTGGTAAGTGTGCCTGCTAGGGAAATTCGGGAAGTGTTTTGGGATATGTGAACTCAGCTGGCGGTGCGGAGTGCCGCTGAGATCGGAGCCGAGAAAGGGGAGGTCTGTGGCCGGGTCGGGTGAGGAAGGGGGTGGTGTGGGGAGGGATGAAATAAAAAAATGCTGTTTGTGTGACGGCGAAGAAGGAGAGGGTTGTAGGTATTTTTCAAGAGAGTCGACGGGTATGTTCGTATTGCGGAGGGCGTACTCGAAATCGAGGGGGATAGGTTGCATGCGGCGGCAGGAAGACATGGATTGGCGGGTGTAGGACAGGATGTGCAGGATATCTATAAGTTTTTAGTATAGGAGTACTTGTATATGTTTATATACCTTATAGAACAAATTAATACATACACTCCTCAACCGCACTCCTAAAACTATCCAGCGCAACGGGGTCAGCATGGCTAAAGCCGCAGTCACGCAGGAGCACGCCTATGGAGACTTTTAGTAATGTATCCACGGCGGCGGGGTCTGTCAGGGCCGCATCGGGAAGGAGGTTTGGTTTCACCGCGGCTTGGAGACGGTGGTGGCGGGGCTCACGACGCTGTCGTTTTATAGCTGCTGGATGGTCTGTGGACTCCGGATCTGGAGGCCGTTTTTGCGGGGAGGAAGCCGAGGACATGGTGGAAGACAAAGGGGTAAGAGGAGGAATTGTCATGGTGAATGGAGTTGGTTGCAAGTCAAGGAGGAGGCGGAGGCTATAGCGTAGGCGGTGAGGCGTATGAGATGTCTAGGTCTATGCCTAGGTATGATATATAGACCTTATGGCCGGTTTGTTTCATCATATGTGTCTGTAAATGGATATTTTGCGTCTGTAAAACCTTGGGAGGAGACGAGCAGGATGGTGGTCACGTGGAACGATCGCAGGCCGCCCACTGGGAAAGGCACCGCCGCATTCACATTGCATTCAGATCGCGTTCAGATGCGTTTCAGATTATACATAACGCAGGCGTTTGTATGCATGAATGTGGGAGTCTATCTCTTCTACTCACATACCTCTCTTACATTAGCTAGTCCATACATCCAATTCCCATCTACTTCTGCTTGTCGGAAATCATACTGGAACTAATTCAACCCACGTGACTATCCGCTTCAGGTTGATCCGAATCCAGCAACATCCAACCTCAGTCCACTTTGACTCTCATTCCACCTTTTCGATCAATCAACAATTCCTCTACAACAGGATCAAACCCAGTTCTATCGTGTACCAGTTACAACAACCCCCTCAGCCTGATAGGCCCCTCTTACATCCCTCCGTTTCATCCCGTCCTATCCCGGAGCAATGTCCGCCATCCAGCCCATCACGGGTGTACGTTTCCCACTCCTACCAACTTCGTCCCTTCGTCAATCAACATCAATTGACTCTTCCGTTACTCAATTGAATCGTTACGCTAATTGGTTTTTATTATATATTTAGATGCTCCGTCGGGGCCTCGTACTGGATCTGAGCACTGCCTTTGGTGAGTTGTGATATAATCCGTTCAGTCCTCTGTTCCTTCGGGAGTTTGAATCCCGAAGTCGGTATTGGGGAGCCGAACACAATGTTATTATATATATATATATATATATATTCCATTTCCGTTCCTTCTCCCAATATGTATAACACAATCTACCCAGCACCCACACCTCACCGTAATCCCCATGCTCGAACCTGCTTGAACCAATATCCGGAGGAAAAATAGTCTAACAATTCCCCTCCAAACACAGGCCTCGGAACCACCTTCGGCTACCTCTTCTGGTACGGTAAGTGTCGACAAACATCCCACATTCCAATTATCAAACCAACCTCTCTTCCCTCTGGGATGAAAATTTTCTGATCCAGGCACAAAACAAACAGGCTACCACCTTCCTCGCGTCCGGGCCCGTGACCGCCTCTACGCCCGCCTTGAAACAGAGCGCGCTCAGGGATTGCTCAATTAGAGAGCGACGACAACACCAACAACAATAATGACAAAATAAAGTATAAAAAGAAGACGACAAGAGAAGATAAGGATACAAAGAATCTCCGCTCAATCCAACCCCAACTGGAACGAACCGAAGCGAACCGAAGGGAGATTAAACACGTATCGTAGGATCCTGTTTGCGCAATTACAATCACAATCGTGTTCACATGTACATGTATATATAACTATGAATGCGAATTGAACGCTTTGCCTGCTTTTGCTCTGCTGTGCTCATTCGTTCTTTGGTTCCTCCGCCTCCAACCAAAGCCAGACCGATGCCTTACGAAACGGGATGCGGAACAAACTGTTACTTCGCAGGTGGGATGGGGTGGTTCTTTCTTTCTTTTCTTTCTTTTTTCTTTTCGTTCTTCGTTTCTTGTAATTTTCAGTATACTTTATTATTTGGTTTTTGTATGTGGTGTGCGAAGTAATGCTGCGATATGTATATATAGTGTTATTTAGAACGGAACAAAAAAAAAAACAGGGAAAGGTTTCTGTTTGTTAGTCTGTTTTGTGAAGTGCATCTATTACTTCCGTCTAACTGACAGTTATTGCTTTCATTCGCCCTCACACGCTGCTCTACGCTGGCCGGTGTGCAAGGTATCTTATCTGGGCCAGTGGGTAGGTAGAGTATACAATATCACCCTCTTATCGAAAAGATACGTTGAGAAGGGAATTGATATGTCGAATCATCTTTGAACAAGCAGAAACACCAACAATGTCCGGCTAACAACGCCTTTTGTTCTATCTTTTTCCCCCACCCCCCCTCTCCTGGCACACTTATCATTTTGCTGTCGTAATCCAACCCCCTCACTCGATGATTAAGGTGTTACGCTTCAGTATTCCCATCTTTGTCTACTTATTCAATCTAATCCAGCGGACGGACGGATGAATGCAGGGACTACTGAATGACATCACACCACACAGCTCAAATTCCAATTGGTGGCTTGATAAAATGACAAATGTAAACCAAAATGAAAATATTAATGATGGGAAAGGCATGGTGTTCTGGAACTACTTATCTGCTCCACTCCAATTCGAATAGGTGTGACAGGCAGGTAATGTCTGGCTGTTGAGCTGCTCGCGTTAAACTTATGCATTACTTGGAGTGAAGGGAGGGGGGCGATCTACTAGGGAGCTATATAGATGGAATGGACTAATTGAACATATTGAATAACGCGATTCTTGGGTATACATATACATCTGGATATGAAGAGGTCAATGCGATGCAAAGATTTCTTCGCGTTTTACCCTCATCTAAGCTTTTGATTCAGCGCTGCTGCATCTACAGGTGTAGACCGAAGCTTCATCCATCTGCCCCAGTATTTTTATTTACAAACAGAAAAGCCAAGCGTTGGCATGCAGAGAAGTGAATTTGTAGAGGTAAAATTATCTCAAATGTTGCATTATCGGAAGAGGCGTTAGGGTGGGGGTTATGACTCTTTTCAATGACGCCAGCTTCAAGCGTACCCGTCTATTACTGGGGTATCAAATACTAGCATACCTTGTGGACAATCAAAATGATTTTTGATATCTTCGCATTCGTTTTAAACTAAGTTGGTTAACCAGTTAACCAGTTAACTAGTTAACTACTACTCGTGCCTTCGCTTGGTGGCTCCCACCACCTGTCGGTTGTGGGTGCGCCACGGCTCAACGAAAATAACAGCTCAACGAAAAAAAAATCAAACTGATGAAATAAAAGAATTCATTAATCAACATTTAAACTATTTATCTATAAAAAAAAGTTCTGAATCTGATACTTAAGTGATATCTCTATTCTCATTCAAAATCTCTTGA
>LGRN01000067.1:0-82737 GCA_001883825.1 Emergomyces pasteurianus Ep9510 | reverse complement strand
AAAAAAAAAAAAAAAAAAAAAAAAAACAGCGACAACGAGCAATGACATATAAGGACATGTATAATAAATATGATAAGGAATAGAGCCAAAAACGTGCAGAGAAGTGAACAAAAAGGGACAAAGATGGAAACCAAAAAAGAAGATGAACAATTCCAGTATCCATATCCCCATACTGTACGTTATGGCCCCCAAATCTGCACCTCTCACTCTCACTCCACCCCTTCCTGTGCACAGAGATGCCCATTGTATTCCATACTTTCCTTTCCGGGCCTCAATCCAGCAGAACCCACCTCCTGCCTTCCCTCGCCGCCGTCACTGGAAAACCGGATATTCCGGTTCAATCGATTTCCCTTGCGGTACTAGAAAAAAATCTTTCATGATTTCTACCTACAAATGTATTTTCCTTTTCCCATTCCCAAGTTCCCTTTCCTTTGCTTGCAATTTTTTTTCTTTCTTTTTTTTCCCCCCATTCCAATTAAACCTTCTACTCTCCCCCACCCTAATGAAGAGAGAGAGCCGCGAGCTGTCGTCCAAATTTCACAAGATGCTCATTTCCACGCATTCAGCCCTGCCCATGGGTCATTGCTATTATTCTGCGCTCCAGGAGGTCCCTGTGGCGTCTGTGACGGATGCTGCGGCTGCTGAATGACGCTATACGGCCGTTGCTGTACATATCCTGCCGGCGGATACTGTGCGTTGGGCTGCGGGTAAGGTGACTGCGACGGCCGCGGCGGCGGTGGAGGCGGTATGTACCCCTGTGGCATGAACTGGGAGGCATGCGATGGCGGTTGCATGCCCGCCTGGGGTTGTTGCGCGCTCGCGTAGCCGTACTGTGAGGGGGAAAAGTATTGTTGGTTTGGTGGGGGCGAGATTGGCGGCTGGTAGAGGTAGGCCATGGGGTTATAGCCTTCAACGGAGGGTCCGCCGGGTGGTCCCTGTTGGGAATATTGTTGCTGTTGCTGTTGGGGTTGTGGTTGTGGTTGTTGTTGCTGCTGCTGCTGTTGTTGCCCGACCAGGTATTGGCTTGTTTGCGAGGTGATGCCACCGGCGGCGTAGGAGGGGGCGGTGTGGTGGGAGGGCATTGACGGGGAGCGGTTAGAGGTGGTCTTTAGGGGAGATGGTCTTGATTTCGATGAGGAGGTTGGGGGAGACTGAAGAGCGGTGTCTACAGAGAGACGCTCCATCAGGGTTTTCAGTTTTTCGCGTTCTCGGTCCTCTTGGCTAGATTGTTGAAGGCTTTTGTCTCGCTCGATCTGACTAAGGAGTTGCGCGCCTTCGGATCGTCTGTTGTTGACAAATGTGTCGACGTTTTTTCGTAGGCTGTCCACTGTATCCTTCATCTCTGCGTAAAAAGCTTGTGCTTGTGCCAGGCCTGAGCTGATGTCTCTGAAGGCATTGAATATTTTTTTATATTTGGACATAACTGAGTTCCTCTGTCTAGTGAGGACTTCATACTTGGACTGCTCCGATCTGACTCTATTATCCTGGAGAAGGTCGCCGTAAACTTTTGTAAGCTCTTTCATGAGTGCCGTTTGCTTGTGGTTTGCCTGTAGCAATCGATTCTGGTGAGGTCGGAATTTCTCAAGTTCTGTTTGGAACAGTTGGTTTTCTTGGTTGGCGATCGACTTTTTGTTCAGTATAAGTACATTGGAAATATCATCATTATGCACCTAAAACTGGTCAGTATTCTCAACAACTTACAAAAACGAGCAGATCAGATTGGAGAGTGCAGACCTTTTCCTTCAGATCCTTCAAAATCTGATTCCTGTCTCTTTTGACTAGATTAAGCTTCCTAAGCAACTCCTCCACTCTCGAAATCTGTTCAGGAACAGACGTCCCCTCTTCGAAATCATCGCCCAGGAGATTTGTCTCCGGGGCCGCGGCGTAAGGACTGCCATGTCCATTCCGACTTTTGCCATGTTTCCCCCCAACTTTAATAAGTGCCCTTTGGAATAAAACATCAGCTTCCTCAGTTTCTCCGGCAGATCGCATCTCCTCAAAGTCGGTTTCATGTTGTCTCAAATTTACCAGAAGTTGTGAGTCGCTGGAACTAGCTTCATCGATGGTATCACGGTAGCTTCGTACATCAGCCCGCAATGTTGACGTCAATCGGGAGCTGGGTTGCTGTACCCAATCTGCTCCGTACTTGGACCGCATCTTTTCACACACGCTTTCTTCCATATCTAATTGTTTGGAACATTGATCGAGTACGCTTAATATCGATATTTTGTCCTCTTGCAACTCGTTGAAAGCTTCGCGGAAAGGAGGCGCAGTAGCCAACTCTTCACACCACATCTTAAAATCTTCATCAACATCCATTTCCTGGTCCATTCCTCCTTTCAATATATTCAGGCTTCCTGGTAATTTGAGGTAGTCGAGACTGGCTGCCATTTCCCCGTTTGCGGCCTCAACCTTCTCCGCTTCTGCACGAACTAACTTTGCTTTCTCCTCATCGTACAAACTCGCTGATTCCGTAACAGACATGGGAACTATCTTTTGGAAGATGTCCGGTCCGATTATCCTCTGTATATCTTGACCTTGATATAATTCACTAACAGGTATTGCCTTGGCGGCAGGTAACTTTGCGATCGTCGATAGACTCGGTTCAGAAGGGACGGGTTGGTGGTATATAAAATCATTATCCTTGGTAAACATTGTCAGTTTCTCCTGAACATTTGTCAGGTGTCGTCGTGCGAGGTCGAGTAAGATTGGACCGGTATCGGCACTCAGATTTGAGCCTGCTGGCGGCGAGGATGGGAACGACTTGGCCCAACTCAGCGCTACAGTAGCCTGCTTTTCGGCCAGCTCAAGCCGGGCGATGGATATTCCATACAGGGTTCCCTCATCATCTGCAATGGCCTGGTAGTAACCGGCAATAGCGGCTAGAAGGGAGGCTTTTACTTGAACAACAATCGACCACACTTTTTCAAATATGCCCTTTGCCACATTTTCCTGTACTCCTTCCGTAGCCTGTGAATAGAGATAAGCTGCTTGGCTTGCGAGCTTAGCTAGAAATCCCGGTTTCTTTCCATCTGCGATCTGTTTCTCCAAGAAAACCTCCTGGCCCTGCGCAAGCATTATCGAAATCAGCGTTTTAACAGTGTCCCTACTCAGATCAGTGGAAGGGGCATGTAGAAAGTTTTCATTGATATAAGTGAACATCCCCGCAGAGGCTTGGAAAGAGTGATAAGCGGTCTTCAATCCAGTGTCTTCGGACCGATTTTGGTTGGCGGCATGACACGATAGAACAGCGGAGATATTGAAGATAATCGAAGCTTTTTCGTACGCCAATGAGTATTGAGAGGTTGGTTTATGCGTAAATGCATCGTACCTGGTGTATCGTGGAACAATAGTTAGTTAGAGAAGGAGGGAAAGCGAGCAAAGCACAAAGGAGAAAGGAAATTGATATTCATATAGGTAGACTATACCAGGTAAAGGATATCTTGATATGGTTCTCATCAACCGGAAACCGCAAATCCAGCAGTTCCAGCTGGCCATAATATCGATATAATAGATCTCGCCCAGCAGCGCTGTCTTTGCCAGCGCCTCTCATATCCTGCCGCAGCCGATTCAACGTTGCGCATTCTTCCGAGTATCTCTCCGGGTCATCACCGTATGTCTGCCGAATATAGGTCTTGAGGGGTTGTATCCAGTCGATCTCGCTGGTTTGCTTCAGCGGACTGGATATCATAGGCGATTGCACCATCTTAAGAACGGCCCACCAGGGCTGGTTGGGTGGTAGGGAGGAGCAAGAGAAGGGGGATGGAGGAGGGGTTTTTAAGTTTAGTTAAAATGTTGCGTCAAAATGCGGTCGGTCGGGTAGGGCAAGCAGGGGAGGACGGATTGGTGGTAAAAACAGCTCCTTTTCGCAAACACCACGCGAAAGGCGGTCGCAGAAGGGGTCAGAGAGCAACGAGTCTTATTTGGCCTGCAGAAGTAGCGGTTGGAGGGAGGCTTTTGACGGCTGGGTGTGGGGTACCGGACATAGGCCTGGGGGGCTTCGCCTAGGACAATGACGATGATGTTAGATTCGGGGCAGTAGTTAGTGGGCTAGCATCACTTGGTATGCTAGTGGTCTTTAACCACAACAACATAATTTAAACCGCAAACAGTAATAATGGTGACAGGGAGGGAGCGAGGGAGTGGTGGAATAGAAGGATAAGTGTAACAAACTACCAGGGAGAAACCGACGGGGTCAGGAGCTGAGAAATTGACGCCTCTTCTCGAAGCCCAGTTTATGTACGGAGTACGCACGTTACTCGTTAGCTAAAAAGGTTGGCAAGGTTATTCTTAGAGTTTGGGCTGCTGGGCGAGTTTAGCCAGTGGGAACGACGGATGGGATCTACCTCGAAAGCCTCTCTTCTCTGTCTATCGTGTAAGTTCCGGGTGCAGACCACTCAGCGCACGCCGTTCTTCAACGCTGTTTCTACTCCCTGCGCAATGAAGGCCCCAGCTTGCTCATAAATACACGTGACCACCGCATGTTGCTGCCCCTTTACTTCTAACCTCCCTGAGCTGGCAATTGAACATTGCACTGGAACTAGCTAGAGTATTATTCAGATTGTTTTCCCCGAGGAGTTGTCATTAAGCTACCTGGTGAACACATATCCCTTTACTTAAGCTGCTCTTCCACAGGCTTAGCTTTACCGGAGCTGACCTGCCATTTCTGGTTCATGATATTGACGCGTCCTTCGGAAATGGCAGATAGCGAATGCGGACTGATTTGCCTAAGTTGAGTACAGTCCTGCCCTGTACGGAGTATGTGGTTGCACATACAATAACAGAAGACCAATTTTCATAAAGAACTCAAGCCGATGGCTGGTCTCATCTCCCGGCTAATTTTCTGCGAAAAAAGTCTGCGAAGTCTGCTGATCCCTGAAATACGACCTCATCCTTGGTTTCAAGACGCTCCTCTCGAAGCTGTTGAGCAGAAAACACAGAGTGGTTCGGCCTTGGCCTATCCATGTCTTCCTCGAAGATAGTAGTCGGAGTCATCCCCATGCTCGGATTCCTCTCCTGCATCACTTTCTTCATCCTCGAGCTCGCCGTCACTCCCAATGCTATCCCCATCGTCTCTCCCGTTCCGCGGCTGGAATGCTTGAGCTCTGATGATCGAAAAGTAGTTTTGGCTGTATTTGCACGCTTGTACCCTCAGGGGGTCGGTGACACTTCTTAAACCAGAAAGCCACCTCCACGGTTCTCAGTTCCTACGTGGCAGGATAAGTGGGCAAGAACAAGACAACCGTCGCAGATAACCTCATCGTTCCCGTCTTGGAACGCTGAGAAGCAAATTTAACAATGTCGATGGTTTCCGGAATCGTCGTTGCTCGGCGTCAAGGATCGTGAAATTCCAGGTCACTGAAACTTCCCACGGGCTTCCACGAACGTCGCGGTCTTTCAAGTGAATCTGTAGCCGGAGGGAGAAGTCTCTGGAAAAAGTGCTTTTCGGGTTTTGTTTGCCTTTGGTTCCCTTCCGCTGGAATCCTCGGCAAGCTCAGGTTCATCACGCTCGGAAGCATCTGAAATAACTGTAGTATTCGCCCCGACTCTTGAGGCTCTGTATCTGTGAGCTTGTTGGGCTTATTGACATCATATCATCAATATCGTCTTGGACTTCGGGGGATCGAGGGCGGTTCGGATTAGGCAATTGTGATACTTGCTTATAACTAAGGTTAGCTTGGGACTGGTTAGATGTCGAAGGATCTTACAAGGCCGACATTTTGGCCTCTCTGTTTCTTCGCCCGGGTACCTCCGCTGGGCTTACTTCTACGCTCCCTGTGCATTCTGGGAAGGATGTAATAAAGCTGAGCGATGTAAAGTTGAGGGATGTAAAGTGGAAGGATGGGGAGTTGAGCAGGTGTGTAAAACTGAGGCGAAGGAAGCGAGGCGAAACTATAGAAGGTCATGTTAATAAAGTTGATGGCACTGACAAATTGCCCCATCAAATCAAGCGGTAGATATACATTGCAAGACCTGCAAAATTCATGCATGGTGCGCGTGAAATAATGTCCTACGAACTTAGCATGCAATAATGGTGGCAGGAATAGAATCGGTCAACATTCGGTGGCCTCTCAAAAGTAGTTTTGGTATCGTTATCAAGGAGATGTAGCAAGGCTATTATGGGCAGGACTGAAGAAAGGCTCAATATGCAACTGCACTTGGGGTGGCAAGATAGTCTTCTGCGAAATTTGAATGAGGGCCTGTATAAAGTTGAAGAGCAAGTCGTTAAACTTCATTGGAAGCTTGACCTTCTTGTCACCGACAGCAGTAGCGTATCTACCGAGGAGTTCAGTAGTTGTACGGACACGCTTTGAATGTATTAGCACCAGTCAATCGCTGTCCCAATTGCAGAGATACTTACAGATTAAAGAGCGGAAAATTCCGGGATGAAGGATGTAAAGCTCGATGTAGATATCAAAATCGCGACGTCGTACTGGAGCTTCAGATAGTTCTCCATCTCTGTTACAGCCCCCTGAAAAGAACAAAACGATTTCCAGTCCTGATGATCACCTTATCCGTCTCGGCGTGGTTGAAAAGTATATCCCGCTTGAAAGTGCTGATGAATCGGGTTATGACATCTTTTGGAAACTGACTCCTCGAGGTCAGAGATACGGCATGAGTTTAGTTTGTGCTCCAGGTAAGCCAAGGAGGATTCTGTCCCCTTCAAGCGATCCCCGGACATCTGTCTGTCGAAATGCGACTCTAACGTATCTGGGGTTTCCTTTGACTATGGTAAACTGCAGGTGATCTCTGTCGACTGAGTGCAGCAAGGCCTCGTCAGCACATTCAATCGTTGCGGTCAGGTCTCCAACTTCGATTCCATTAGACCGTCAACCGAGACACCCTTAGCCTCTAAGGCACGCCCTTTTGGAACCGTATGGTTGATTCTCACACATTCTGGCTGCCACAAGTCACAACTGCGTCACAGTAATCGGCAAGTGTCAGGGGCGCAAGACCACCTGGTGCGCAGAATACTAGGCATCAACCCAACCAGGCCATGCTAAACCCTACCAGGAGGCAGCTCCCCATGATACGATATCCAAGCACACGATGGACGCTCATGTAGAGCCTGACATTGCAGCGGAGATGATAAATATATAATCATAGTAGTTACTGTACAAAGGTTGAGAAAATGAGGATATTCAATCCATTCCTCCCCCAGGTCTAAATGACGAACCTTGCCATGCATTTATTTAAATCATACAAACTCCCGCCTCCACTCCTTTTTGTATTCAAACAAAAAAGGACAAAATAAAACAATGAACACAAATATTGATCCAACCATCAATAAGAGGGTCATATACAAGAAGAATATAAAAAAGACACAACAAGATGAGGGATATCCCTTGCTTGCCAACGCTATGGAGAAGAAACAAGAAAAGAAAAGAAAACAAAAGAGAAGAACAGCGTTCAAGAATGGTAATTCTTGAAAGGTCGGGGTGACATATATCATCCTGAGCCAGAGGCTTTCTTCGATTCGTCAGTTTTATTCACGTCACCGGCATTGTTGGGCTTCTCAGAGGTATCGCCGCCGCTGCCATGCTGGTTCATGAGCTTGTGCCACGCCGATTTAAGGAAACCTTCATTTTTGTGTGAGCTGCTGCTGGACGTGCTGTTGCTGTCTTTGTTGCTTGACGAATCGGGGGAAGAAGGCCTAAACAAGAAAAAGAAAAGAAGAGATATCGTCAACCTTCCGTCCATCACATCATGGTACAATGGACTGGTGTTCCTTCATAAGACCGTTTATCTACTCACTTGTCGTTTTTGTTGATATTCATCATTCGTCGAGCAGTTTTGTCACCCATCTCATCGGCAAGCACCTCAAGGATCGTTCGCTGGTTCGCATTGAGGTATTTCGGCATCGCCACCTTGAATTCAACTTTGAGATCGCCCTGTTGGCCACGACGTCCTTCAAGTTTCCGCATTCCCATCCCTGACAGTGTAATTTTATCCCCGGTGCCAGTTCCTGTGGCCACCTTGACTTTGACCTCTCCGTCTAGTGTTGGTACCGTGACTTCACCACCCAGTAACGCAGTTGTGAGAGGAATTTGTGCGGTGTACAGGACATCCGAACCAGACCTGCTGAAGCGGGAATCTGGCGCTACTTTGATGAAGACATAAAGGTCGCCCCGTTGTGTTCGAGCACCGGGCTCTACAGCTGGCATGTCTCCTTCCCCTGGGACCCGTAGTCGCATGCCATCCTCCACGCCTCCTGGGATATTGACATGCACTGTCTTCCGTTCACGGACTACACCATCTCCGCCACAACTATTACATTCGGACCCTCGAGGAATGGATACACCAGCACCGCTGCACGAGGTACAGGTACTAGCCATCTGAAATCCCCCCTGGATGAAATGAACCTGTGATCCCGTACCACCGCATGTTTGGCACTGTGTGCGTTTCTTACCCGGTTTGGTCCCCTCGCCGTTGCATGTTCTGCATTGAACAAGCGGAGTAATGAAAATCTCTTTCGTCGTCCCCTTGGCAGCATCCATGAATGAAATATTCGTCTGCACCTCGATGTCATCCCCTTCCACCACTGCGGACCGGAACGGGCCTCCTCTCGACCGACCCCGCCGGCCCGCACCACCAGTAAAAGCACCAAATAGATCCTCAAAATTTATGTCTGCAGAGAACCCTCCGCCAGGGAACCCGCCGCCAAACCCATGGAATCCGCCTGCGGTTGCTCCAGAGAATGGACCACCAGCACCAGAACCCGGCCCCGCTCCGGGATTGAAGCCTCCGCTCTGATCGAATGCTGCCGAGCCAAAACGGTCATACGCTTGTCTTTTTTCCGCATCTGAAAGCAGCTCATATGCGGACTGCGCCTCCGCAAATTTTTCTTTCGCATTCGCATCCTTGTTTGTGTCGGGGTGGTACTTTTTGGCAAGTCCATAGTATGCTCGTTTAATGTCTGCGGCAGATGCGTCCTTGCCTACTCCGAGCACATTGTAAGGGTCGCGTGTAGCTTGAGACGGCGCGGATGCATGAAACGCCTGTGCGTAGAGGGGAGCTGGGGTTAGCGAGTTACATGTCTGGTATGGGCTAAAAATATGTAGATATCGTCGCCTACCTTTGAGAATGGACGAGTACTGCGTTCATTCAATGGTTTTGAACACGGACGCTTTCCATGGTATGCTCTGCAATTATTCTGGAAAGATTTCGACTGGATTTGCGGCCGTATCGTGGTACGTTGACCAGAGCAGGGTCGTGAGGTCCGGAGAAGACGAGACGGGACAAGGGCCACCCTTGGTATGCTGGGAGCACCCGCGCTCATTTTATATCAAAGGAGCACCAATGCAAGAGGGGGAGTGGAGATAGCCAGAGTGTACAAAGAAGTAAGACCGGGTGTATGGGTGCGACAAGATAGCAGGATACAACTAGTTCTCGTCGGCCTTGTCCTTGTTTAACTTGTCCAGCACAAGAAAAAAAAAGTTTCTTGCACAAGGATGACTAAGCTGGGACTCATCTCCGGAACAATATTCTGCCGTAGTTCCATCATTCGATTGGATTCTCCGTTCAATACTAAGCAAGCAAAGCTTCCAAAGCCGAGATTCATTTCTTTCCGCTCCCTTTCAGGCCGAATTCTCTTCCGCAGTGCTTGGGAGATACTGGTTGTGCAGATTGTACACTAATCTCCTCTATCTACACTTCTTTGAGGTCTCCCCGTCCAGGCTCGTGTCGGAAATATGATTCGGGCCCAGAGCTTGCCCTGGAGGGCAGCAGTCCGCCAGGCATCGTCGCGGAATCTCCTGTCTAAATGTCCTTTTTACCCCTCCTCCGCTTACAGATTTTGCGTCAATTCGAGTCTAGAGGCCAAGTCACTACATTTTTCGCCCTGCGCATCGGCATCACGAAGCTTCTCATTAAGCAATGCCCGCCGAAAAGAAAAACCGCTATCGCCCGAGCCGAAGGAGGAGAAGGAGGAAGGAACAGAGACAGAGAAGAATCAGGAAGAAAAGCCAAGGCCCGGAAGTCCATCGGAAGGGAAAGACAAGACTTCAGATACACCTTCGCCTATACCTGTATCCACATCCCCGGCGGATGTGAAACCCAGCGGCGCAAGTACTGTGGGAGGAGGTAGCCCCGGGTCTGGAAACAGTGATGGTGGGAGAAAGGGGAGAAAAAGCTCTGCAGAAAAGGCGCTGCAAAAGGCTACTATCCCAGATGTATACCCGCAGGTTATGGCTATTCCAATTGCGAGGAGACCACTTTTCCCCGGGTATTACAAGGCGGTTACGGTGCGCGACCCCAGTGTTGTCTCCGCTATACAGGAGATGATGAAACGAGGACAACCATACGTCGGGGCATTTTTGTTTAAAGACGAAGCGGCGGATAGAGATGTGATTGAGGATATAGATGAAGTACATGATGTTGGAGTGTTCGCGCAGATCACGAGTGTCTTTCCCGTACATGGGACGGAGAATGGGTTGACTGCGGTGCTATATCCCCATCGGAGAATTAAGATATCGTCATTAATACCACCACGTGATGCGTCTCAGAAAGCGGACAACGACCAGCAGATTCCAAACGAAGCAGCTACCGAAAAACAGGGCGATGTTGTCGCCAGTTTTGAAGAGGCAACCCTAGAGCAGCCTCCTAAGGACACTCCATACGAGCCCACCTCGTTTTTACACAAATACCCCGTCAGCATAGTCAATGTAGAAAACCTTATAGAGGAACCATACGACAAGAAAAACACTATGATTCGCGCTGTCACGAATGAGATTGTCAATGTTTTTAAGGATATTGCTAACCTGAACCCTCTCTTCCGTGATCAGATCTCGACGTTCTCGATGAGTCACTCTGGAAATATCATGGATGAACCGGCAAACCTGGCTGATTTCGCTGCTGCTGTCTCGGCTGGCGAGGTCAAGGAATTACAAGATGTGCTGGATACGATGAATATCCAGGAGCGCCTGTCCAAGGCACTTGTGGTACTTAAAAAGGAACTTATGAATGCTCAACTACAGTCGAAAATATCGAAGGATGTTGAAGCGAAAATACAAAAACGACAACGAGAATATTGGTTGATGGAGCAAATGAAGGGCATTCGACGTGAACTTGGTATTGAATCCGATGGGAAAGAAAAATTGGTGGAAAAGTTTAAGGAGAAGGCAGAAAAGCTTGCTATGCCTGAAGCCGTGAAGAAGGTGTTTGATGAAGAGCTGAATAAACTCGCGCACCTTGAGCCCGCAGCTTCAGAATTCAACGTCACAAGAAATTACCTCGACTGGATCACGCAGATTCCATGGGGAAAGAGAAGTCCCGAGACTTTTGGTATAAAAAATGCAATGACCGTATTGGATGAGGACCACTACGGCCTCAAAGACGTCAAAGACCGTATTTTAGAATTTATTGCTGTTGGGAAGCTTCGCGGTACAGTCGAGGGGAAGATTCTATGTTTTGTGGGACCACCTGGTGTGGGCAAAACTAGTATTGGGAAATCCATCGCTCGGGCGCTCAATCGACAGTACTATCGATTCAGCGTTGGCGGACTTACAGATGTGGCAGAGATCAAAGGCCACCGACGAACCTACGTTGGCGCCCTACCAGGTCGCGTCATCCAAGCTCTGAAAAAGTGCCAAACAGAGAACCCCCTAATACTTATCGATGAGGTTGATAAAATTGGACGTGGGCACCAGGGAGATCCTTCCTCAGCTCTCCTTGAGCTTTTGGATCCCGAACAGAACTCTTCCTTTTTGGATCATTACATGGATGTCCCCGTGGACCTGTCAAAGGTTTTATTCGTATGCACAGCCAATATGACGGATACGATTCCGCGACCCTTGCTAGACAGAATGGAAATGATCGAGCTATCTGGTTATGTTGCGGATGAGAAGATGGCAATTGCAGAGCGATATCTGGCACCTTCCGCCAAGGAACTGAGCGGTTTGAAAGATGTTGATGTCATGCTGGAGAAAGACGCTATTGAAGAACTTATCAAATCTTACTGTCGAGAGAGCGGCGTACGAAATCTTAAGAAGCAAATAGAGAAAGTTTACAGAAAAGCTGCGCTGAAAATCATCCAGGATTTACCGGAGCAGGAAAAAGACGTCGAAGAGGTCGCCGTTCGAGAGGAGGTAAGGACAACTTTGGAGCAGGAGGCGAAGAGCGAGGAGAGTGTTGCCGAAGAAAACGACAAATCACCCGAACCGGCCCCAGCCCCTCTGGTCGCGGCACATGTCCCAGAAGATGTTCACATTTCAATTAACAAAGACAACTTGAAAGATTACGTGGGTCCACCTATCTTCACATCTGATAGGCTGTACGATGTCACTCCGCCAGGCGTAGCCATGGGTCTTGCGTGGACTAGCATGGGAGGGGCCGCTTTATACGTGGAGTCGATACTGGAAACCGCTCTGTCGCCAATGTCGCGCCCGGGCCTCGAACAAACCGGAAATTTGATGAATGTCATGAAAGAATCGACCGTTATTGCGTACTCTTTCGCAAAATCTCTGATGGCCAAGGAGTTTCCAGAGAATAAATTTTTTGAACGGGCGAAGGTCCATTTGCATTGTCCAGAGGGTGCCGTGCAGAAGGACGGTATGTACAGGGTACCACTAGTAAGGAGTCAATTGAACATATGCTAAAAAAAAGATAACACAGGTCCTTCTGCTGGTATTACGATGGCGACCTCTCTGCTCTCCCTGGCTCTTAACCATCCACTAGACCCAACCATTGCCATGACGGGAGAACTTACCGTGACAGGCAAAGTCCTCCGTATCGGTGGCCTCCGTGAAAAAACCGTAGCTGCTCGACGAGCTGGTGCTAAATCAATCATCTTCCCAGCTGATAACATGTCGGATTGGCTGGAGCTACCAGAGGTTTGTCCTTTCTGTTCCCCTTCCTCACTATCGAGATATTCGTGACCAATGATATACTCCCAACGAACCATTAGCTTGAAGTTGTTTGCATCTCTAACGTTAATTTATAGAACATCAAGAAAGGCATCGAAGGCCATCCCGTCAATTGGTACTCAGAAGTCTTCGACATCGTCTTCCGCGACCTTGACAAGTTTCAGGCACAAATTATGTGGAAACCCCAACTCCAAGAGGTCCCCAGCGTCATAAAACCCGATAACAATGCCAAAGACGAGGACGAATGATATGATTTCTTAAGCGCCATTCATATTCGTTTCTTCCATTTCTAGATCTTTGTAACAATTTTGTATTTTGGGTGACATCTGTAAAACTGCTACTCTTTATATTCCTCTTTACTCCCCTTTTTTTTCCCCTCGATGAATTTTGGCCATTTCAGTGGACTTCTACTTTTATATTTCGCCTTGGCATGTATAGGTATGATACATCTCTTCTCTCTTCAAAGCATAGGCCCGGAGTTTTTAATTGGTTCTCCACCGCACTTGTTTGATTGGCATGTTAAAAACACCCTGAAATCTAGCATCTAAAAGATTTTAGCCATCTGTACAGAGTACTATTTGCTTTGCTTACTCCACCACTTTTTATTCTATTCCTCCATTATCACATTTTTCGTCCCAAGAATGTCTTCGTAACACGCGTGGGATAAATGTCCTCTTGGACATAATTAGGACATCCCCAGAGGTAGCTGTGTGCATTGGATGCGGAGATATGGGGCAATCAGTAAAAACAATCGTATGTACAAAACAATCAACTCCCTTGTTACACTTCTCACCACCTCTATTTTGAAATTTTATTTTCTAGGAGATATGGAAATTGAAAGATGTAAGTTCGAAGGGCAAAGAAGTACGGAGTATAAGATAAAAACGATCCCGTCCCATGACTTTTGGCAGGGTGCTTTGGCCCCTTTCAACCCCACATACCTTCATGTCTACCTACCAAGGTATGTCCAATCATTGAAGGCTCTTACAATGTCATATCACACACTCTACAAATCAGCTCCAGGACAGATTCAAATTCTTCTGCTGCACATCTCTTGAGCATCGAAACTGCATTTGATATATCAACAACCAAAACTTCCTTTTCACCTGACCCACGCGTGGCTTACTGGTTTACTCCCACGCAATCCGCTCCATGATAAACTGCGCCGGGAAAAAGAAGGAGATCTGCTACAATAACTATCTCCATATCCTATAGTCTCTAATGGCGTGATTACATATTTGTTCGTGCTTGTTCAATATGGTTGTTGAGTATTACCTAGAGTAGAAGATGATGTTTGTTAGCCCCCTCGATGCATCTCTCGAGAGTTAGTTGCTTGGATCGGTATATACAATGGCTGGATTGAGTCGTGCATTTCTGCGTGGACTGCTATTACGTCATTTTCTACGGAGTACTCTGTAGTTAACTAAGGATTTTTAGTTTATTTGTTTGTGAAAAACAATTTCCTTCATTTGATCATGCTCCTGTTCACATAGGTTACTGCATAACACCTTCGAGAATCTGGTTGGTCCACCTGGCCAAAAATTGAAACCACTAAAGACATCTGCCTATCAGAGTGCGACGATGGAGAGGAAAATAGACCGCCTAGTCCATTAGTGCGGGATCTTTGCTTCCACAAACGGCTGTTCGAGGGCTGATTCTTATGACTCAAGAGATATGGATTTGTTATCTGGGATGATTCATTTGTGCTGGCTGCCCAATTGAGGGGATCTCTTCAGACGGAAATTTTTCCCGTTTCGGGCCAATAGAAAGAGAGGAAGTGTACTCCGTACATATATGCATACTTTCTGCTAGCGATTAAGAACAGAGAGCTTGGGTAGGAGGCGATTTGGCGAACACCTGAGGGCTCTCAGTTTCCCTGAGAACATATTTTGCATCTTCTGCAGTATGAAAAGAATAACCCCTGGGACAGGAGAAGGGAGACCCTGTTTCAGTGATTTCATGCAAAAAGAGTTAGCCGCCCTTCGCCCAAGTCCCTTTAAGAAAGCCAGGCTTCGGTTTCAGTGACAGCATCCGCAGAAACGCCTATTGGCAAGAAATTTCGAGCACACACTCTGAGCTTTCGGCAACGCCTGATTGTTGGCGCAAAGCGAGTCTTAACCTCTTTTTTTTTTTTTTTTTGGTTGCCTAGAGGCCCTTTTTAGTTTTTAGCATGGCGGAATTCTAGATTCGCATGCACGTTTGAGCGGAGCAGGACTTTTAAATCTCTTTCATTCTTTTGGAGTCATCCGCATATTAAACAAATATATGCGACGGTCTGAAGTCCTCCCAATTTCGTCTTCAGTAAATGATATTACCCACGCGGAGTTACGATGCCTTATCCACTAGGCATAGAAATAACATCATGTTATGACCTGCGCCCCAACGGTTTGTCCCAAGGAAGGGGATTAGATTCATCTGTCTGGTAGATCGCGAATGCATAATAACAAGATTCTTCCGACGCACTTAGAAATCTTGTTCCGGGTCGATGGAGATCGCGAGACACCTTAATTGGGACGAGCTTGTCAGCATTTAGCAGCGATATAATTTATTCCTCAACAAAGATTTTTAGTCGAGGCGAAGTTGAGGCTTTCCTGCCTGACAGTTTAACAGTTTTATATATTGGTTGCCTTGGGCGTTGTTCAATCCGAAACGGGGCGGGGACGGCCCAACACGTCAACAATGACAACATCGAACACAGAAAACTCAGCAAGAAAGTTACTCCTGTGTATACCAAGACAAACTGCCTAGAGCTCTGACTATTTCAATAAAGCTGAAAAGGGGAAGCGAAAAGTTTGAGATTCATTGACTAGGATGTTTCAAAATTATTTACCGGAGTTCCTTCATTGAATTGGGATTATATCTGCTACTCATCCCGCGTGTTGGAGCAAACCTTCTCGACCAGGGCGCCAGGGAGGGGTAGTTTAAACCAATATCAAGATATTATACAATTATCCAAGCCATCGACGTGGAGGTTAGCTAGCGGAATGAACTATCTGGCAGTAGTAAATTAGTCGGAGGACACAAAGCATGGGTTAACAAAAAATTCGAAAGAAAAGGGAAATTGAAGCCAGCAATCGTGTCAGTACAACAGGGCCACCTGTAAGAAACCGCACTTGGATGTTATCGAGGGGCCAGATGCCTGTCTTTCCCCTCCGTCCAAAACCCAGTTGATGATCTAGAATCCTGGATGGTCAATTGGAGCCAACACATTATCTAGAAAATCGACTAAGGCAAGGTTGCATAGTTGGAGGACACAACGAACAAGCAGCACCTTATCGAAAGGACGCCCAACAACTTCGAATTCCCCGGCTAATCCGGGTTAAAGGAGAACCATGCCATGAGAGATGACACCCGGCATGGTGGCATTCACCGTTTGTAGGAAGTTGGAGACCAACGAACAGCTCAAATGAATGAGGGGTTATCCAGGTTGGTGGCTGCTTGATTACCCGTTTTTGACTGCGCCACCAGTGACTTTAGCGATGTGCGTCCTGCAGAAATTAGGGCTCACGGGATGGGTATGCTAGCGGTTGGATGCATGGATCCCATCAAATTTCAAAATTCTTTTTTTTCTTCTCTTTCTTTTTTCATTCTCTCGACTTGCCAACAGGTTTTCTGGTAAAGCAAAATCAAGCCGCCGTTTGTTGTTCCGTTCCAAGGAGAGTAGTGTCCAATATAGCAGATGAATTTTTGCTCAATCTGCATGCGTTAACTGAGTTCCATGTGGAGTAAATTTCTTCGCACGGATTACTCCGTAGATTTACCAGATACTGCGGATGAGATAAAGTCTTTCCAGAACAATCCTGGCTAGGTACCAGTACGTGTTCCAAGGCAGCGCAGTCGTTTGTCTTGATCGCCTCAACAAAGTATTCTCCCGCAGGATTGGCTGGGTGGAGAGAATAAGGCGGGCCATTGCTGCCAATTGTTTTCTCTTAGGTCGACATGCATATCCAGGCTCGAAGCGGCCTGCTTGCTCATTGTCAGTTGCATGCCAATCAACGGTCAAGTTTCTCAGCTCGCATCCCTACCTAGTTATTGCTAACCTACTCGTGGCCTCTTTTCGTCAATAAACAATTTTAAAATTAGAGCAGACACAAGTGGGGAGCAGGGTAGGGCTTTCTATGAAGTTCATTTTGATGGTTGGGCGGAAAAGTACAGAGTAAAATAAAACAAAACAAAAAAAAAACAACTAATAAAAAATAAAATACGGAGTACAAAAGTGAAAATTAGGTAATTTTAGCGACAAGTTTAATGAGCCTCAAAAAATATAAGTTTTCTTCCCTGACAATAAACAACAACAATAAAAACAACAAACCACCTGAAACCCACGATGATTGCCCCTATGCCCGTCGCCCTCTTCAGCTTCACTATAATAGTGCAATTGATATCATTACGACCATAGCATCCATTTATCATTCCGCATTCGTCACTGTTGCCTTCCCAGGTAGTGCGCGTTGTGTCCATCATTTTTGCCCGTTTTCCCGCCTGGAATGAGCCAGCGGATCTGCCCAGCTTTGCTCATTATCTCCGCAATCGATTGAGTATAAAAGCTCTGCTGCGGATGATCCCGAGCCAGATGCACAAGAGATTCCCAAATCCAGCTGCAATTATTCTAGCACATGGACACCGCCTATTCGACATACTGCTCAGCAACCTGCCTGTACCCCCTCCATAAGCGCGCAGTCCCCAATAGGGCACTTTCCTTTCATTTTCATATGGACATATCGACCTTGCGCAGCCGGCTGTTTACCTCACCCGTGTCGCGGCTGAGGAGCCAGAGCTCGCAACAAACCGTGCTGCATGGCCATCTCGATATTCGACAGACCAGAGTCCCCGACTCAACAGTGCATCCCAATGCCTAACCTGCAGAAAACACCTCCGTCAAAGCGGAGCATGTGGCATCGATTGGGTTTTCCCTGGTTGGGAAAGGACATCCGCCGTTCAGCCTCCCCGGGATCTCCTAATTTTCGTGATCCCGCAACTTCCAATGAGAGCAGCGATGTTAACAGTCAGAGCGCCAATCACGACAGCAACCATCGTCCTCGGCCAGTATCAAGCGGCGTTGGAGTAGGCCTCCCCCGCCATGCAACGTTCAAGCGACAAAATTCTGAACAACGGGACCGCCTTTACCCGATCGAGGGAGGTTTCCGCCGTGCCCTTTCTGTAGACCGACGACGGCCACTGAGTTACCATCGAACTCGAACGCCACCACCAGTTCCCTCCACACGATTGTCTGCGCCAGAGGTGCAGTATCATGACAATGATCTTGCTCTTCCTTCTTGGATGGATAACTCGCCGTTACATACACCAGCACATTACGAGTTTGGTACCTATACTGATGGTACCTTCTCGATAGATGGGGAGGACGCGGAAGACATGCTGGAGATAGAGATGGACAGGAAATGGATATTGAATTTGAGCATGCACTTTCGGGATCGTTCCGAACGAGAAAAGTTCTTCGTCACGTACGCAGAGACCCTGAATAAATGGCGGAGAGTAACAGTCTCTTGCGATTACCGAAACGCCGAGCCCGATTCTCTGGAACAGGACCTTGAAAAACTATATTACCAGCGGGATAAAAATGCTCGAATATACGAATCGATCCGCGACTCTCTACCCGAAATCCAATTTTATGACACTGTGACCAACCTTAGATTAGAAACCAGCGATGGTCGGCTTCATGTTCATGTCACCGAGGATATAAATGAGATCATTCCTTACCCACCAATATCTACTGTTGAATACTTAGAATTGGGCTTTGTCCGCGAGAGTGATCTTTCCTTTGTTAGCCATTTGTCTGGTTTTGCTTATCAAGTGAAACTCAATGGGAATGACTACGTGAAGAAAGAAATTCCAGGACCGGATATGGTGAATGAGTTTCTTTACGAAATTAATGCTCTATACGCATTGATCGGCTCACAAAGTGTCATCCAACTTAAAGCTATCGTTGTGGATGATGACATGATGACCACGAAAGGTCTTTTAATCAATTTTGCGAAAAAAGGATCCTTAGTCGAGTTGATTTACGACCATAGAGGAACTATTGAATGGGCCCGAAGAGCACGCTGGGCCCGACAAATCATTGAAGGCCTTGCAGAAATCCACGAAGCTGGTTTCGTTCAAGGTGATCTCACGGTGTCCAATATCGTCGTTGATGTAAATGACGACGCGAAAATCATTGATATCAATCGGAGGGGTTGTCCGGTGGGGTGGGAGGCTCCAGAATTTACGAAGCTACTGGAGAGCAAGCAAAAAATATCAATGTACATTGGAGTAAAGTCTGACCTATATCAGCTAGGGATGACACTGTGGGCGCTCGCTATGGAAATAGATGAGCCTGGCAGCCAAACTCGACCGTTCCTGATCCCCGTCGATATGAAAATCCCTGATTACTACCGAAGCATCGTGGACATTTGTCTAAGTACCAGCCCTCAGAGCCGACTACCAGCCAAAGAATTACTTAGTTTATTCCCTCAGGATTCAATGACTCTAACGAACGAACTCGCAGCGAGCAATGAGGAGGCCCTGGCCCCTCTTCCAGTGGTAATGCCAGAGGATCCCGGATGCCTGGATGAGAACCCTTCTAGATGGAATTACGAATCTCTGGAGCAATCTGCTAACGATGTTCGATTGACTAGTGGACCAAATTCAGTACCTGATTCTGACGAAGCCGTCCCGCTATACGACACATACGTCGACCCTGAATCTCAACATCTCGCTTGTGAATTCAGAGACCTGGATCCAAGTTTTGCAGAATTTGAAAACGACGAGAGCCCCCTTGACTTTGCTACAAAGGACCGTGAAATCGAACTGGAAGCCCCGTCGAGGGCTGATATATCTTCAGCAATTCATAGCACTCTAGCGTTTGGAAGTCCGTTGGGTGAAATTTTCCCTGGCACCGAGCAGCATCTCTCGTGCGGTATTGAATGCAATTTGTTGAAGCCTGACGACCAATACGGGGAACTTCAATTACCTGAGCAATTGGCATCCTTCGCTGATAGTGTTGAGAGAGGCGAGCGGAAAATATGTCACACTCCTGCCAAAGGCGTTGAAACAACTGAACCTCTAGTACAAGCTATAAACCTTGGTTCCCAATACTTCACAAATGGAAGTCAAGAAGACTTACTTAGCTCAGCTCTTCCTATAAATCCTGCATTTGTTGCTTCAGCTACGCCAAGAGATACCAGGCATTCAAAACCCTATTCTGAGCCTTCAACTCCGATAGAAATTAATTCCCTGGGACCCCAAACGGAGTTTTGCGGACAACAGGATCCCGAAAGTGAGGGTTGTGGTAGCCTCCTCTTGTCAAGATTGCCAATTAACCCAGCTTATAATACCCTTTTGGGAACCTCGCATGAAATCTCATATCTTTGTCAGGATCTCAAGGATGGACTAAGTTTTCAATCACTTCCCCCAAACTCTTCTATCATTTCTAGCCTAGAGCATATTTCAAGAACACAAAGTCGTGAAGCTGGCTACTTTGGTGACCTTCTCACATCGGGATTGCCGATTAATCCTGCTTTTAAGGATCCAACCCTATCCGTGGTACCAACCAGCTGTGCCTCTCGGAATCCTGGCGGTAATGATTGATAGCCGAGAGTGTCCAGTGAGGACGCGAAGAGCCTTTGGCGAATATATCGCCTCTAGGTTGCCAAACTATCCTGGATCCCCCATCTCGTCAGGAGAGGCCAGGCATCAATGCTACACTAACCCAGGTTGTGCCCAAAACCGGAGCCAACTCGGCGTAACCCAAAGCTCAACTCATCGTGATACCCAATATACTTACCTGTGGGAATCTGTTAAGTTATCGGATGCTCATATTATCCATTTCTAACGGGTGGAAACATCGATATTGCTTTAATCCATGTATCACTCTACGAATGTTACTCGGTTCAGACTTTCTGTGTTCCAGATTTTAACATCCTACATTTCCATTTCGGCAACGAAAACAACTTTATTATTTTTTTTTTAATTTAACGATAGCATATTTCGACATTGGGGTATGATGAGGGTTTTGCAAGGTTTGGGATTATAAAAGACTTATCATATTTTACTTTGTTAAGATTCCGATGTTTTATTTTTAATTCATTTCATTTTATTTTATATTTTTATGATTTTGTTGTTGGACTCATGTCGATTTGCAGTCTCTTTTTCTGGGGCATAAAATCATTTGCCTTATTTTGTGGGAGGCTTCATTTTGCATACAACTGCCACCCAAGGGCATGGATTGGAGCCCGAATTTTAGCCAGCTCCTTAGTCGGTTTCCTGCTCCCATTATTATATACCTCCTATTTCTTGTTGTATTTTTCACCCCTTTTAAGTCCCTTTTTTGGTACCTTTGTAAATGCAAAAGCGGCTTTCACATCTACTTTTATGCGGGGTGGATGAGGAATTATCCTCGAGTTTTTTAGCGGTAACATTTTCGCCCCCGGAATAAATCCCTTCTCCAGCCTTTGTACTCCGTACCTTTTGACACATCTGCAAGTTCGAGGCTTTGTAATGTGTGATTCTTGGCTTCTTGATATTTTTTCCTTCTCCTGGAGGTCAACCAAGCCCAAGCTAGACAATTCGGGGAAAGTATTCCATCCACGGATTGGAATAGCAGTCATTTTGCGTGCGAAAAAAGACAAGTAAGTATCCACATCTCCGCCAGGTGACACAGAATGCCAGAGCTAACCCGTTCTCCTCATAGTCCGATGCCCGTGAAAGAAGATGAGAATTCACATCACAGTTCCTGTGAATGACGATCCATTGCTCCAGTTCCACTTCATCATCAGCTTCTGGCACCTCCCGTCGAAAAAACCAACAACGACACCCGATTACTGTTAGATTCCTAATGCAACACTACCAATATTACAATACTCCATAACCATATTTCACATCTCGTATCATGGAGCGAACAACCGTGCGTCGTTCACCCTCGATTCTTATTTTCTGGATCGTAACTGTTTTTTGTTCCACTTATCTCCATCCCCCCTCTCACTCCCCAACCTGGACAGAACTATGTACCTTCCCTTACTCTGAATGATGCCCCCCAAACGATAATGGCTGCTTCTCTTTATATGCTCTCTTGCGATAGTTGGCCATTTCTTAAAGATACATGCCCTCCAACTCGAGCCGCTCGTTCTCACTCCACTTCCTCACATCCATGTATATACTTTTCACTTCTCCCTCTATTTCTGTTGGATTGGGTTTCTCACTGGCAATATATGCCACCGTTTTACGATATTATGAACCATGGAAATTATTTTATGCGCGTTTATAGCCAGTTTTAATAATACTTGAAAATGTCTTCTATTCTTACACATTTTTACATATATTAGTTACTGCAATCACACTTGGTGTTTTTGGGCTGTCCCATTTCTAGAAATTTTCTTATCTCACAACAGCACTCCAAGACGCTCTTACGGATACCAGGGCCTAAAATTGCCGTGATAAGCACAGTTATAGAATGGCTGCCAGATGCCCTGTAGGATATATGCATCATGGTGCCCGTAGACCAGGCTGTGGTTCACTGTCAGTTCGAACTGGCAGGACAATTACTGGATGTGCATGGACAGCAATAAACCTGGATGCTCCATGGGAAAGCACCCATCCCACGTCTTCTTATCCTTTACATTCTAATTTCAACAGTGAAATAGTAGAATAATCAATCAGTACCTAGCCCCTATTAGGTAAACCATAATTAATCACCTCCAAGATATCTCTCCAAATAACAAATAAGTCGAAAAAATTAAATAAATTCCATAGCTAATGTCAATAACAATAGTTTAGTTCATAAGGGTATCTATCCAATTCTACTCCTGCATACAGACAGCTGGTTCATCTCATTGCCTAAATTCGCAAACATACCAGCGTCCGCAATCAATTCATCAATAATATATAGAGCAATTTGCAGCAAACAGAGAGTGCAAGGAGAGCACAACGAAGCGCTGGAATCGTCTGGTTTTGCGCAATTCAGGTCCAGAAAGGTACTTAAAAGGTGGCCCATGAAAGAAAGAAGTCGTAAAACACATCGGGAAAAGGAGGCATATATACGTATACACAGCATATCAGGTAGGCGTATTAAAAGGGATAAATATACTTAATGTATTCCGGAAAAGGCTGTCACTTCAAGGTTTTCCCACAAGTAAAAAAAAAGTTATCAACGGAATCACAACAGGATAAAAATAAGTGAACGGTTAATCGTAGATTGCCTGGGAAAGAAATAACAATCAAAAAGGTTTGTCCGACTCGCCGGCTTTGACTTCAATTGCGGTAGTGGGAGCTTCGGGACTGTCAGGACTTCCGGGGCTTCCAGTACTATTAGGACTACCGACATCCTTGTCGGCCATTTCATCTGCTGATTTCTCTTCTGATTTCGAAGCCTCTGGTTCGGTGGCTGCAGGGTTGGCGTCTGTCGAATCTACCTCTATAATTTTCGACTCGTTAACCGGAGTAGCCGGTTCTGATATATCTGTTTCCCCAGCTTCGGAGGAATCATTTGATACTCTCTCTTCGAGGGAATGGCTAGTTTTTTCAGTATTCTCGGGCGAATCGCTTTCTGGAGTTGGTTCCCCTGCTGGCGGTGTGGTTGTTTCTGGTTTCTCAAGTTTATCATCTTCATGTCTGGATGTTTCAGTGGCCCGTTCTTCTGCTCGGGCTGTTCCGTTGGAGAGAGAGTCTGTGTATGGGACTGGTAATAGCTCACTTTTAGCTTCGGGAAAGGAAGTATCTGGGAGTTTCACAACAGAGTCATCCTCCTCGGTAGCCTGGGAAATTTTGTTTGGATCGTCATCCTCTGCCGCTTCTGTGATAGTTGGAACAATGGCCCCTATTGAGGCGGAAGCTTTATGTCGTCTGGTTGTTGCCGCAACATTTAGCATGGATTGCTCTGACTGTTCCTCTGAAGGTGACTTTACTGTTTGGGTTTCTGGTTCTTTTCGCATAATTGTCATCCGGCTACTGGAGTCACGCTCCGGATCTGAATTGTTAGGGGGTTGGAGTCCTTCTGCTTCCGCTGGGACCGTATAATTATCTTCCGGAATGAGACTATAGAGATCGCAGACCGTCTTGAAGAAAATATACAGGCCGTCGTGGGCTTCAACCTGCCAAAACACTTCGCGATGCTGGAACCACGCATGCGCAAAGATTCGATAAACACGGCGGAAAATGTTGGTAAGATGTTTCATGCTCGCCTGGGGCCCTCCAGATGACTCTGAGCCAAGAGTCAATCTACTCGGGAAGTATTTCGGAGATGTAAGAATGTTCGTGGCCCAGTCAAGGGTGTGACAGCAGTAATCAATGGCGCAACATGATTTGGGAGGATCGTGGACGGCACATAGGTATTGCCATTCAGAAGCACGCATTTCAGGGCATGTTTGTGCAGAACAAGGCGGCTCTTCTGCAAAAAAGGCAACGATCAGGTTGTTGGCCTTCATGGTGAGGAACCGACAAAGTTCATATAGCCATAGCGATCGTTCTACGCCGTCTGGTGGCTCCGCAAGAAATCGAGCAATGTCACGAGTTATAGGATTTGACGTCAGAGAGTCGCTAGGTCGCGTGAAGTGTTGATGTAGCGCCTTGAGATGCTCTTGTAATTGGAATGGAGAATCGAGCTAAACCGCGACAATGGTTAGCACCCAGCCACTCAAGAGCCGTATGGGGATTGAACCAACTTGGGAGAGAGGGACTAGCGGGGGCCCCGATGCCATATCAGCAGATTTAGCCCCCGGTCGTATCCTTCGCATTGACGCATCATCAGGTTCATGGGGCAATCCCAAGAGCCCCTCGCTGGATGGCCCAAATCCTTCACCAACCGTAGGGGATTGGGGCCCAATCTGCACCTCAGTAAACGGCGGGGGACTGGGCAATCGAGGCGAGCTGGAGGGAGACGCCCTGGTAGTCGTCATTTTCGGCGGGCGCAGACGGGGAGGATATATAGAGGGAAGGTTATCTGGACTGTCCGGGAACAGCGGGAGGAGAACGTCGAGGTCGTTGTCGTCGTCGTTCTCGTTGCCGTAGTCGCCGGGGCTGTTCAGCGGTCGCAGTTGATGCTCTGACGTTGTGTCAAACAAACACCAATCCATGGCGGAGGCTAGTTCTGCCGCCCCGACAAGCCCTAAGCCCTAAATTTGCCCCAACAAGGGGAACGAGTTGATGCTACCAAAATCAATAATATGCAGCTTTCTTCACCGGATATTATTGTTTGGGCTGCAAGTGAAGCTGTGTCTGTCTAAGTTTGATAAAAGATGGACTATAGAGGCAGCGATGAGGAAGGCCCGCCGGAGCTGGTCGATGGTGAGTCCCTCAAGGAGGCGGCGGTAGTGGTAAAGTCTCCCACCGAACAGAAACTGGACAAAGTCCCAATCACGATAGTAACAGGTACGTGGCCTGCGGGGTGTTGTCAGATAAATATATATAATACGAGTGCCGTTGACTAAAATAAGTCCGTGGTAGGCTATTTGGGTGCCGGCAAGACGACACTACTTAACTATATCCTTGGAGAGGAGCATGGGAAGAAAATAGCGGTTATTCTAAACGGCTTGTAACCACCCAGCCTGATGTTTTATGGTTTAACACTCACTGACTCGCCTGAGGGGACCTGTAGAATTTGGCGATTGTACGCAACTTACCGGTTTGCACGGGTCTTCCCGTTTTGTTGGTTTGAGTACATTTGTTTAGTCACTGACTGTACAAGCAATTGATATCGAAAAATCCCTCACGGTCAACAAGGACGGCCAGCAAGTTGAAGAATGGCTTGAATTGGCAAACGGCTGCATATGTTGTTCTGTTAGGTACGTAGAATGTAATTTTTATACATGTGTTATTGCAAGCTAATAAGATCGCCAACAGAGATTCAGGAGTGGTTGCCATTGAATCGCTCATGGAGCGCCAAGGCACATTTGATTACATTTTGCTGGAGACTACCGGCCTCGCCGATCCAGGCAACATTGCACCATTATTTTGGGTGGACGATGGGCTAGGCAGTTCTATCTACCTGGATGGGATTGTCACTCTGGTCGATGGGAAGAATATTCTCCGGCTTCTTGATGAGCCGGCGCCAGCGGAAGTTCAGGGCACGCACCATGGAGCGGTTCTAACCACAGCTCATCTCCAGATATCGCATGCTGACGTGATCATACTAAACAAGAGTGATTTAATTACGCCCACTGAGCTTGAAAACGTTAAGGGGCGAATAGCCTCCATTAACGGCCTGGCTAAAATTATTGTGACGGACCATAGCAGAGTTCCCAACATCGAAGGCACACTCCTCGAGATACATGCCTATGATAATCTGACCGATGTCGATTTCAACGAGACAGGCCATAGTCATCTGGACCCTGTAGGCCATCTTCCTTCTACGCTTGTACTTTCCCCTGCTTTCTGACCACATATACTCTTCCAGTCAATATCAACGCTCTCTTTCACCCTTGACAAGATATCCGCAGAGTGCGTGCCTAAAGTTGACGCCTGGCTACGCTCGCTGCTATGGGAGCGGCAGTTTCCACATCCGCAACCGACGTATATAAACTATGGGAAATTAGAAGATTTTGAAATCTATCGACTAAAGGGGCTGCTCTGCCTGACAGATGGAGGGACACAGATTATTCAGGGAGTCCAGGAAGTGTTTGAAATTACGGAGGCTGATACTAGACACCCCTCAGCTTCAGGATGTCACTGCAAAATTGTCTTGATTGGACGAGGGTTGGGAATGGACAGTCATCCGTGGCAAGAGAGCTTGAAAACATATCTTGGGGATACTAGCTAATTAGTACACATCCCCCATTTTTCCCTTGTTCAATTAAACGGCGATATAAAGCTACATTTTCGACATGACGAATAATATGGAGGTTCAACACTTGAATTGCACGTTCGTTGGCATTTTGTGATGAACAGGGGTTGGTGCTAGGTATCAAGCACCGGTACACAGAATATATATAGAGATTCACGGGAACATATGAGAGCTTTTTTACAGAGTCTTCGATACCCAGATAAGACCCACCCAGGGAAAAAAGAAAAGAAAAGTGGAGCTAAATGCAGATGGCCACAAGCTTTTGCCGCTAGCTTTAAGCAGCTCGACGAGGTTTGGCTAGCCAATGTACTGGTCCATTTTCAATAGCCAGGTCAAGTAGTCCATTAAGATATCATTCAGTGGAAAAGTTACTAGTTATCGAAAAATTCAAGGGGACTATAAAATAATTGCAAAAGCTGGGGGGGAACCATATGAGTGGATGGGCTTCCAAGTCGGACAACTAGAAGTCTGCGGGGCAGTCCAGTATAGGCTAGAAAAGTGACACATTTGCGTCGCATGGGGTAATGAATATATCCCATCGTAACCAGGTCAGTAGAGAATATACTTTATGTTCTGGTTGTGAACCGAGTCGCAAACAACGGGGAGTTTTGCAATTCACCTGCAGCCACTCCAGAATCCATATCCACGGTTTGGTCCGCGTCCGCATCCATATCGCTGTCATCCATGGGTAACATGTGTACCGACGGGGAAATAACAGGGCTCATGGCTACCCTGGGCCTGCTTTTAAAAACGCTGGCATAATCCGCATCCTGACTAAACAGTTCTTCTTTGGGAGTTGATGCGCCTGAGCCTCCTGGCCTGAGAGTATGGGTATCACCCTTTGTAGGAGTTTCAAATTGGTTTGTGGGAAACACTTGGGATTTCCGGAACTTTGGTGCTAGGGACTGCCGGGGTCGTGCGCTGGGTGTGGGCAGGAATGATATCGATTGTCTTGTACGTTCGATGAGGTTACCTGAAATAGCTTTTGTAGGGTTTACTAAGATTGGTTGCGGGGATGCGGTGTCTTGATTTATAGGACTTGGGTTGGAATCGTATTCGATCGTGATTGATGGTGTAGCAACTCCAGAGGAGTATTCGTAGCGCGGAGTTCCTGATCCGCTAACCCCCTCGCTTTCTAGTTTAGGAGAGCTTCTCCCGCTCCCTTGGGTTGGAAGAGAAGAGAGGATGGAATCACTATCCATATAGCTAGAATTGGGAGTTGATTGCTCAGCCAGAAGTCTTAATGCCACTTGGTCTATTGAATAATCCCGATTCGGATGAACATTGGGTAATCTTTGTTCCCTTGGATCTCGTGAATCAGGTTGCTCCTTCCTTTGCGAGAAGTTGATCTCGTGTTTGAGAAGGGCGGCATTGAGCGCTGAAACTAAGGGGGAGTACTCTGCGTCATTTAATGATGGAGAAATGGGTTTCTGGTTCGATTGCGCAAGTGAAGCAATGGATAACGACATGTGGTCACGAAATGCTAGTGCTTGGTATGAGGTATAATGTCTCGAAGGTTGTGCTGCACGTCTTTCTTCAGCGAGAGTCTGTTTAAACATCCGCCACTTTTCAACCCTAGCCCTCTGTTCTGCGAGTCGGTTATCCAGAGCAGCTAATAGATCAGAGGAAGACCCGCTTCTCGTATCATCCAATTGCCCATTCTTTGCTAGGAACAACGCCTGTGAAAATGATGATTCAAGAACACGATCAGTTGGCGCTTGCATTCCACCATTGAGAATTGTGTCGGCCCATTGTTCATTTCCATACCATAAGTTCATGACATCACAGCTAAGACTACATTCGTCCAAGGTCGGCTTAATCGCAATTTCCTTTGATCGGGCAGCAAGCTCTTGCGTTTTATTGCCAAGCAGGGTTTTTAATTGATCGTAAGCTTCTCGTACATGGCATTTATCCTTAATAATGGAGGTAAGCGAAGCGCGATGTGCTATAATCAACGGAACCAGCATTTCTTGTCCAGAGGAAGAAGCGCTTCCATGGGTCGTCATCTCAAGCACTGGATTTTGGTGTTCACCATTGCGAGCCAATACAACCTTCCGTAACACAGCCAAAGAAAACATAGCTAGTGCCTCTTCGAACTTCTCACCTTTGCACTCATCAAGCATCGTTTTGCGGAGGATCGCTTCCCTTCCCAAAACGCCATTCTTTTTGAGTTCGGACAGAGCACGAAAAAGCGCAGCCCGAAGGTTAACTGATTGCAATGATTCGTGTGGAGGGAAAAAGGGGCGCAATCTCTAATAAAGTAAATAACATAAGTTTAAAATCCATTCTGGCTACAATAGTGTGTACGATGACAGCGACCCTATGAGGCGCTTACATTCTGAGTCCCTTCAGGATCCCATATCATGAACAGTTGATATAGAGACCATTCCACCGCTTTGATGCGTTGGCGGAGATTTGGCTGAGCACTCGAAAATGAGCGGACAGTTATATTTGGCCAGTCAGGATATTGGTCAAGGTGCAGCAGTCTCAGGTTTCGCACAAATATGGTGATGTGCGAGGAGATCGGCCAATAGGACCCTTTGGGCTTGGGGGAAGGGCGGTTGGAAGACTGTATCATTGTAACGTCATAATCAATATTTCAATCTTTTAGCAAATTCTATCCGTCTGCCAACATCCGTACTTCCTTTTGTAACCACCTTTTGCACATGGAGTACTCAATGTTGGCATCCAACTGAATCGCTGTCGTAAATAGAACGGTGAAGTTCGACGTTGAAGTCATTGTTTATTTACTTTTCGACTTGTTTGCATGGTTTGCACTGCTTTTTCCTTCATGTCAAAATCCGGAGAAGAAAACAAACTCCGCCATCAGGGTTCAGCAGTATTTACATATGTCAATAATTTCCCAGACACCTTCACTCGCTGCTTGAGAGGCATAAATATTTCTGATGATATCAGCAGTATTATGCTTTAAGTGCGTCTTTTTATTTACTTTCATTCTTTCCAGATTAAACATTCGCACTCAACCGCTGGGTTATTGAGAGGCACATACTCTGCGTTCTCTCACCGATTTCTTTGATTTGCCCTTCACGCCTCTGCCTAACATTCGTCGATAACATGGGGTCGACTGTACCTACAGAAGCTCAATGGACAGCCCGGTCCGGTTCGTATTCTCCCACTCTATTTGGCTATACATTCTTTGCCCGTTGGTTTTACAGAGTGCCGACTTATATTGAATGTCTAGTCATCGCCACCCTCCCACATCCGCCTCTGGAAAACACTTCTACCCCTGTTCCTTTCTTCCACCTTCTCGAGCGCCTGAAAACCACAAAACGCGAAGGATGGCGACGATTTGGGATTGCCCACGGCGAATCCATATCCGATCATATGTATCGCATGTCCATAATGACGATGTTCGCACCACCTGCTCTTGCAGCTAGACTCAACGTCCCCCATTGCACAAAAATGGCTTTGATACATGATATGGCAGAATCTATAGTCGGCGACATTACCCCGGCAGATACTCACATACCGAAGGCGGAAAAGGCTAGGCGAGAGGCGGAGGTTATCGAGTATATCACCAAGTCTCTGCTGGGAGCTGTACCCGGCCTCGCAGCCCAGGATATCCAAGACATATTCCAGGAGTATGAGGATAATGATACACTGGAAGCCAAGTTCGTCCATGATATCGATAAGCTGGAGCTGTTGCTCCAGGCAGTGGAATATGAACGGGCCCACGCAGGCAAACTGGATCTGTCGGAATTCTTCCATGTGCTGGCAGGCATCAAGCTTCCTGAAGTTCAAGAGTGGGCTGCCGGCGTAATGAAGGAAAGAGAATCATTTTGGGCAAGCAAGTCGCAGGACGCCTAAATATTTTTTTCGAACTCCTGTATAGAATTATGTACGTGTCATGACTTTTGAATGGGCTTTAACCAGCATTATTTTTTCTCTTTTAGTCCCCAGCAAGGTGGTTAGGAAGGCGTGACAGCATGGTTGGAGTTGGCGATTTTTTCTTTTTATGGAGGGGGTTTTTCTCTTTCTCTTTCCAGCATCATAGCAGACCTTCGCTAGAGGGTATAGAACCAGATCCCAGGATAGAAATTTCTAAATTCACTTCTCACGCTCCATTTAGACCCTCATAGCTCTACAATGCTCCCATGCAGCCATGTATTAATAAATATCCTATCAAGATACATCCGTAACCATAACGGCTTCAATCTCTATATATCTAATCTTCCATAGCGCTCAAAAGCCAACTCAATCCGCCTCCTCCGCGTCCATCTCCTTCGCCAACGCATACGCCTCCTCCATCATCTCCTCCTCCGACCTTGGCTCTCTTTTCTCGTTATCGACACCTGGAAACCTAGACTCCTTCCTCTCCCGCTCCTTCTGCACCTCCTTCTCCCTTTTTTCCTCCACCATCTTCCCGAGATGCTTCGCAATATTTCCCTCTCGCCCTTCCATCATCTCATAGATAGCATCTGAACCACCCCGTTGCTCTAAATCCGCCTTCCGCCTCGGTATTATATGCGCGTGCACATGCGGCACCGTCTGCCCGGCCTCCGGGCCATCTTGTATAGCTATATTTAAGCTTGTGCCGTGGTAGACGCGCTCGATCATGCGGCTCACGCGTCGGACGGTGAGGAAGAGGTCGGTTGTTTCAGTGGGGGAAAGGTCACTGACCCGCGGGACGCAGCGGAGGGGGCAGACTAGAACGTGGCCTGGAAGGAGGGGTTTGAGGTTTACGAGGGCGAAGGAGAGGGGGGTTATGTAGAAGACCTGGTTTTGGTGGGTTGATGTTAGGAAGCGCGTCTCGGTGTACATGTGGGATGGTTTGAAGGGGATTTTTTTCTCTAAATAAGCTTGCCTGTGGTGTTACTAAGAAAGGGCCGAAATATATTGGGGTCTTTGAGATTAGAGACATTGTGAGAGTGTTTTGCTGGTGCTTGGGGCCATACGACCTATCAATTGAATAAATGGCTAGAGGGGGGAAATGTTTTATTGATATCTGGTAAAGCTCTGGCGATTTCAGCAAAGCTCATACAGGCTGGATCTGGATGACGCAACTTGGAGCTGATAAGGAGTGTGCCTCCATTTTCCTCGGGACCATACTGTTCAAATATATAGATTGTAGTTAAAACGAATGGTTCCTAGGCTGCAAAAATATGGTCTTTGGTTCTTCGTAATATATTTACACATGATATCGTAACACTCTTTATTTATATGTACAAAATGTCCATTCAAACTGGCACGAAAAATGTCCAGCGCTTCTCCTCATGGCGTAGAATGAACAGAGATAACAGATAGAGCGTCACTTAATTCAGACAATGAGACATTATCGTTTCCACCGCCATCTTCATCTCCCATATCAGAAGACCTCTGCGGTCGTGGTTCGTCTTCCATTTTATTAAATATATCCATATTATGTGACAACTCTTCATCCTCGCCAGGCAACAAAAACCCTCCACCCTCATCAGCAGGCTCCCCCCTTCTTTCTTCCACTCCTTCAAACCCCGCATCGGAATGGGGAGTATCGCGATCGCGTCGTCGACTAGTAAACGAATTCCGGTCCTCTCCATCGCCCTCATTCCCATACTCCGCCTGAATGCGCTCAGCGATCCGGAGTCCCATAATGAACTTCCTCCAAGTTGAAAGAATAAGTTTATCATGTTTTAGTTTTTCCCTTTTGCGCTTTTCAGCATCCTCTGCGCGCCAGGCGTCCTTGACAAGAGCTGCGTTTTCAGACGCGACCACCACTCCGTCAATGATGGGCACGGCCATCTTGCTTCCAAACTCGAACCCGGTCACCGCCTCTGCATAATCTATGCCTAATTTTTTGCATATCCGCACCGTCCCGCGCCAGGGGATGTGTGTCGCCCCCTTGGGGACCATAGTTGGAACGAAACAGTCAATATTCCCGTAAGCGTTTTTCGGAATCTTCCCGTCTTTAATCGGCGGCGGGATGATATATTCTGTTTGAAAAAGAGCATACAAACCTTGCTTTTGCTTCTCACCACTTTCACGTTCGGCTTCCTCAACTTCGCGCTTTCGTGTTAATGTTACTGCTCGGATTGGCACGAGTTTTAAGGGAGCTTCCCCAATCTTAATTTTCCGACCTTCCTTATGCCAACTCTCCGCAGAAAGACATTTGACAACATCTGATCGCTTATAAACTTTGTCCTCCTTTATCTTGTCACCTTTGCCAGAGATAAAAGTACGAACGTGCTGTGCACCGGGCTGTATGGCCTCCTCACGACGGAGAAATCGCTCGAGGACAAACTCAGCAGAACTTCGCAAGCTTTGTAAGGTATCCACTTCCTTCTTTGACACTTTTTTCTCTGGCTGGTTTGGGAGGAGATCCTTTGCATCCTCTTTCTCATCAACAACGGTTCGCTTGTCGTCTGGCCGAACATATCCCCTCATCGCACCTTTGAACCAGTCATAGAAGAAATATCTCGTAGGCCCTCTACCACCACCATGCATTGGGATTTTCTCGACAGGCATGCGGAAGCCCTTAGTCTTTCCCGGCCAGGTGCGTCGCTTGAGGTATCTGGTAGTGACATCTTTGGCCGTTGCGTCAGGTGAGTATGCGACGACATACGCAATTACCTGCTTTGCCTTTTCCGCCTTGGCGCCCCGCGGTTCAAATGAGGACAGAAGCTCAGGCGTCGTCGCCACAGCATTGACACTAGGAAGGATTAGAGCTTCCACTGGGATGATTTCATGTGTGATTGGAGAAACAGCCTCAGTCCAATATATCGGAAAGGGAAGATCTTTGTCAAATTTCATGCCCGCAGTTGAATTATCTTTTTTCTTCAATCTTCGCTTCCTGGATTTGGGGGAGGCATCATCCGAATCGCTACTCCCTTCACTGGAGGGCGGTCTTTCTGCACCACTCCCTTCTTTCGTAGCCACCTCCTGTTCCTTCACACGATAGTTCTCCACTTTCGTCCATCCAAACCCGATAGGTTGCAGGTTGGCAACCATCCTCGCTTCAATACCCAACGCCCTCAATAAAGCAGTAAACAGTTGCGCCCCCACATCCCGCGAGCCTTCAGAGCGACGCGCCAGCTCACGAAACTCACCTAAATTCCCTACCCGCTCGCCATGGTCATAAGTGCTATGATCGTCGTGGTGAAAAGCGCTAATTTCCTCCTGAAGCGTCGCGATCGATCGATATCCCTTTTTCCGTAACCCAGGAGCTGTAATCTTGAAACGCTTCCTCCAGTAAGCGGCCAGAACCCGCAAAACCTGGATCGTGGGATCCCCCCGGCTCATATCTGGCTGACCGGGCTCCAGGCGAGATGCCTCTTCTCCCCAATCACGCTGCTGTTTACCACTTTTCTTCTTACCCTTTCCCTTCCCAACACCGGTACCAGTCTGGCTGGGGTTGTGTTTCCTACCTGAAGCAACCTCCCACCTCTCGATTTCATTTTTGATAGCTGTTGGTAACTGGTCTCGTAGAATCTGATGAAGATCCGGATCATTGATCCACCAGTTACGAATGGCGTTGTGGAACAAAAGAAATTGCACATGCATGCAATGTGTTTGTATCCGAATTTCCCGTTCAATCCTGCTAGGGCCTTTCTTGCCTGGAGTTGTGTTGTCTATGAATGTGTGGTGATTCTTGTCCAATGTAAGTTCTAGGTCTTGCGGAGCTGGGGGGCTTGCTGGTGTAACTGGCGCTGTCGCTGAGGTAGGAGTTGTGTCCTGGAGCGCATCTTCCCAGTCCTCTTCGTCATCATCATCATCATCTTCATCATCTGTAGTCCGTCCATTCTCCCTCTTATCCACATCTGTAGAAGTTATCGAGGTCAAGGACGATTCAGAGTCATCATCCGACAATCCCGCTGCAGCGTCTTTCGCATTTTTCCTCGTTGATGGTCCTCGATCTGAGGGATCGAGGGCAGAACGTTTGTTGGGGACCGGCTCCTCGGACAGTCCCCTTTTCCGGGGCAAGAAAGGTGGCATAGGTTAGGGAATATGTTATTTCGAATGCGGTATCACCGCACGTTAATTGTATTGTCAAATCATTGTATGAGGTTAATAAGACGTGAGTTTGCTCGTTGTAAAGATGTCTAGTACTATTAGAATGTATAGTACTCCGTACTTTTTCCATCGTTTTCTGGTTAAAGTTGGGCGACGCAGGGGAATCGCGAAGTCACATGACCTTAAATGGTGCCTATCTCTTACTAATACTAATTTGGAAGTTCGTCATTCATATAAAAATTTTTAGAACTCCGAACCTACTATAAAACTGCGTATATGAGCACCACTACTTACATAGTAGCAGTTGTTGATCGGCTTCATTTTGGGCATCCATTGGCTTTCGAATCCATTAGAATGTGATCAGTGACGTTATATACAGATGCTACTGTACTGCTATCCGGGACTCCTCTTCCATTATTCCAAGTAGTAGTACTACTGCTAGTATTCTTGAGAGAGAAGCTCCATTCGAAGAATACATTCCGATTTTTGCAATGAAGACTCTGAGTCAGTATATGCGTAGTGGCGCTGGGAAGAGCCCTCGCTGCTCCCGACTAACTTCGGCGTGCACATCATCATCATCAACAATCAGATGGGTCGCCCCCTTCTCAGCCGCGAAACATCATTACCAGGACTATGTCTTCGTCTTCGATACCACCACTGGCAACTCGCTCATTGCTAACATCTGGCTTCAAAATGCTTGATCATTTAGAACCCATTGAGGAGGAGAGGCTGCTAAACTACCAAGCTGAGATATACTACCTAGCACACGTCGTGTAGATTTTCAACAACAGATATCAAATTGTTGGCAAGTTGGGCTATGGCGTTACTTTTGCAGTATAGCTTGCTCGCGATTTAGTGTAAGAATCTCTAATATTTAAAAGTTACGTGGTTCGCCAGACGGTACTAACAGTGCCACAGAGAACCCGATGATCCCGGACGTGTTTCATCAAAGATTTATGTTAGTGGATACACCCCGTGGCAATGATGTTGCCGTGTACAAACTTATAAATTCTATTGCTGGAAAGACAAAACATGCCGGACATGAGCATATTCGGAAATTCATTTCGCTCTTTGATGTTCAAGGACCTATACATGCATTGTGCAGCAGGCTTTGGGCATTACCTTGGACCATCTTTTTGCTTATCTAAAGCCAAGTCCTTGAGCCTTGAAGATGTGAAACCATTTCTTCGGCAACCGCTCATTGCTTTGGGCTTTCTACACACTCAGGCAGGAATAATACATACTTGTAATAAAACGCGGGTCATTACCATACAAGAAAATACCTCTGCTAACCTTTAGCTTTAGATCTCCAACCGAAAAATCTACTTCTCCCTGTTAGCAATCCGTTTTGTTACAAGGAATTTGAAGATGGTGAATGTGATGATCCATCAGGCCGGAAGGTCTACCAGGACCCGACCATTTATGCTTCACGTTACATGTCGCAAAGTTTTAAAGGGGCTACCACTCGCCTGTGATTTTGGCGATGCCGGATTTGGTGATCAAGAACATGATGACCTTATCATGCCTGAGCCGTACCGAGCACCAGAAGTTGTCATGCAGATGAAGTGGGGCTATGCAGTAGATATATCGAGTTTTGGGATGGTAGGAAGTCTTTCCAAGACAAGGTAATACTTTTCGCCAGTTTTTAATTTGCTATCGTGCTTTCAGGCCTGGCATTTCGTTGCTTCAAAACCCCTCTTCAGTGGCCGGGATCCCGACACTAATGAACACCATGATGGACATCTTATTGCGGAACTAGGGGCGTTGCGGGGCTCGCCACCACCTGAACTTATGCGCCCGAGCAGAGTCTGTCCGTTATTCTGGGACGAAAATGGTATGTACTTTTGAAAATAATATACAATGAATAAAAAGGGTGTTTCTGATTCTGATGACCCATCCACTCACTACGGCTAGGCAACTGGAGAAACCTCCTTCCTATGCCAGACATCACCCTTGAAAACCTCACTACTGAAAATAATAATGGTGCAGAAGAAAGGAAGGGCTTCTGCGCTTCATGCGTAGGATCCTTTGCTCGCTACGTGAGGAGCGACCGGGTGCCAAGGATATCATCTTTGATCCCTGGCTGCTGGATGGTCTTGTGGTTACTCCGTACTGATGAGCAGATAGAGCACTATATAAGGAGCACTGGATCGAAGAGGACGAGGAACAAAGCGAAGAAAGTTCCAAGGGGGCAAGTTGACCTGATGTGTGATTGGGTGTTGAAGGGAGTTGCTGGCCTGAGCAACATCTGGTTGCACTGCGTGCGGGTTATTTGGGTTAGATGGCACCTGTGATACAGTCAGAATTACAGGATACAAGTACTACATACACCCTCAGAGCTTATGTATGAGCTTGCTGGCGTTGGATGTAATTGAATACCTGAGGAGAGTGGTAATCAGCTAAGCCGTGGGCGGAGAGCCTGCTCAATCAGCGGGGGAAAAGACAGCAGACATTGTCCTGAAAGCGGCGACATGGCGCTCTACCGGATTTTTGTGGTATTGGCTCATCTAAATCAAGACCTCAGGCGGAGAATTTTTGTTGCTCAGCTGTTCTTGTTCATATTGGTTGGGGATTGAAAAGGAAAATTGGCCGGATCATTCTTCCAGAGATATTCAAGTAGCGAGTTTCCACCATTCCTGGAGGCAGTCCCCGCCAACAAACAATAACCAGGGGCTGGACCAACAACAGCTCAGATTAGGGAGTGTTTAACTAATACCGCTGGTGGAGAAAAGTGCCATAAAAAATAATAGTTTTAAGTTGTGGAGTAAATAATAGTAGCTGTTGTTGGCGAAATCTCTCGGGACCTCGGCGGCTGATTGAAGCTTGATCAACAAGTACTCCGTAGAAAATACCGAAATATTGTTGCTTTCCCCACCCTCTCTCATCTGAACAACAACGGTTAGCAACACTGTGGACAATATCGAGAAGATACACACCCTTCTAGTTAACGTATTTATACAACTTATCAAAAATCAATAAAAACATGGAGGCCGCAGCCAAGCTCTTCTTCTCCTCTCCACGGTTCGCCGTCGCCGGGGCCAGCGCTGACCCTAGCAAGTTTGGCTACAAGAGTAAGTCAGCGCCAGCATCATATATAACTATGAAATAAATACTCCGTAAACTATACCAGAATAGTACTCACTCACTTTTCACCCGCGCAACACAGTCCTCGCCTGGTACCACCAGCACTCCCTCCCCATCACCCCCTTGAATCCGCGGGCTTCGGAAATCCCACTCCCTTCACAAACATATGCAACCGTCCCATCGCCCTCCGCCCTCTCCTCGCCGACCCAGACATCCCTCTCGATCGTTACCCCGCCAAAAGTGACGCTTGCGGTGTTGAAAGAAGCCAAGTCGGTCGATATTCCCGCTGTGTGGCTGCAACCGGGCACCTTTGACGACGAGGTGCTTGAGTACGCGCGAAAGAACTTCAAGGCTGCGGTTGCGGGCGAGGAAGGGGGGAGTAACGGCAGTGAGGGTTGGTGTGTGCTTGTGGACGGGGAAGATGTGTTGGCGGCGGCGGGGGTGAATTGGACAGCCCAGAAGCTGTAGCGTCGTAATATTTATTTCACTGTTCATTGTTCTACTACCATTATTATTTAATTTTACAGAGTATCATATTAAATTTATCCCTTCTTTCGCCGTATTAATTCTTCCAGCCATATTGATTGATGTTACGGAGTACTCGGTTCAAGTATTATTATATTTAAATATTTCAAAGGCGAGGGATTTCCAGCTCCGTTGCTGAGGCAGCCACAACCACCAACTAAATATTGTCGGCTGGGGACAAACAACTGGGGAAAGTTGGAAACTGCGCCAACTGTTAAATAACAGCTCAGCTGGCGGCCTGCTGAGAGAGGCAAGCAAGACGACGGGACGGACCACAGCTACAAGTGGTAAATATTTGCATAAGTAATATCATCATCGTCGTCTCCACTCAGACCGCTTGCTGTGTTACATCCCTCTGCTTCCGTTCGCCGATGTGGTCGTCGTCGTCACCGTCGCTGTTGATTTGCATACACATCTGCTAAATACACGCCGACCGCATCGGAGCAACTGTGTTTGCTCATCTATTAATCACCCACCATCCAAGCACAACAGCGGCCTGCGACACGACATATGATGACTTTTTCCGAATCCCCGATGCCAGGCGCCTTCATACTCGACTCCCCCATCCCCCCCAAACTCGACCTCGCTGGGGCCAGGTCACAGTTCTACCGCTCACCACAAACGCCATCTGCAGCCTCCTCGCTCTATCGCTCAGTCGGGTCAGAGCACCAGGGAAGCCGCAAACGCGCTAGATACGGATACCGAGATGTGGTGGTGGACGGTAGCGCCGGAAAAGACCCCAGTTCCCCGTTTACAACTACAACCGCGGCTACGAGTGCTTGGGGAGACCAGTCGATGATGACGACGGCGACATCGACATCGTCGTTGTCCTTGTCTCACATCTCCAGTCCCACGCCGCTGGTTAACACCGACTATCGCTTTGCGGGTGGTGTTGACTCGTCGATGATGATGTTGAGGCCTTCCGGACAGGAGAAACCAAGCTACGATGAAAATGGGCCGGAGGTGGATTATCGACCGAATCGCTATCAGGAGATGACACATGCGCCTATGGATGGCCAGTCGCTGGGGTCGTTGTCGCCTGTTGTCATTGGTGGTGGTGGCGGCGGTGGTAGGGATGTGAATGGAAATGGGACTACAAGGAAAAGGGGGAGGCGGGAATCCCTGTTGTCAACAGAACAGGATGGTTCTCCTGATTATCATAACAATACTGGTGGTTGGGGCTCCACTGTCGTGAAGATTGTTGGGGGTGTCGCTGGCAAAGTTTGGGACTTTTGCTGGTCAGGTCCGTTCCGCGGGTTTTATGCGGGGGGAGGTAAGGGTTATGGCATGGAATCTGACCCTCAGCGACAATCACAGCCATCGCCGCCACCACGAGCAGTGGATGCACCAAACGCGTGGCAAAAAGTCTACGAGAAGGACGATGTTTTTTCCTCGTCCAGCGGTAGACGAGAAAACGGAGCGGCTATTGTTCCAGGGCATTTTCCCACTGAATCTAAACACCACGATGAGATTCAGGGGAACTGGGTCTTGGTTCGGAATGCAAATTCTAAAGATGCGCCCGTGGATGATATGAGTCCTTCTTCAACACACTCTTCGGCTCGCAGGGTACTACGAAACAGCAATGCCATTCATCATCCGCATCCAGTTACACCACGACGAGTCGCAGTGGGTAGACTTGCCAGGAGACAGCCTTTAATAACACCCGCGCGACCCTCGTCTTCGTCTTCATCACATAATCATCACCATTATCACCAACTAAGTTCCAGCAATGGCAAGGCTTCCCGCGAAGCAGTCAAATCAGGCAGTCCTACAAAGTTTGGCAGCTCACCGGCTTCTATTGAGGCGCAACGATTTGCCGCGAGAGCCAAACGACGCGAGCGCGAGGAGGATGCTAGTATTCGTCGATTGAATCAGCAGCTCAAGGCGATGATTAAAGAGGGGAAGGAGGCGCTGGGGACAACTATTGAGATTGAAGGTGATGGGATGGATATGGAGGATTGGGATTGAGTTATTATCTTTGTTTTCGCTTTATGCCTGCAATTCTTGTTTCTCGCTTCGTCTTCTCTGACTTTCGTGATTGTCATGATAAGAAGATTGATACCACCCCCTGTCATTTAGTTGGTTTTGACTCCCTACCGCTTTTCGATTTTCAGTTTTCTATTTCTCTCGTGAATTCATTGTCCGTTAACGAGAATTGGCGTTTTTATATACCCCTACCTTTTTCCCCTGTGTTTTTCTCCCCATTCGATACAACCTTCGCAAGGTTTTGACTTGATGAGCCCTAGTTCCCTACTGTTAAGCAACAAATAACAATATGAATTCACCAGCCAGAATAAACTTACAATTATCTCTCCACTCATAAATATAGGCCAGAAAAACTGTGGGTATTTTGTGGGCTGGAACCCTGGGTAAACTTTACTACCCGCCCTTAAGTCTTAACCCACGCGGCCACGCCCCATCCACCGTCAGGTGATCCACGGCTCTTCCCCGCAAAGGGGTGTAACTGATCCCCGGCCCTGGGTAAAACTCTACGCCAAATTGGCTTCAATCCCAGAGTTTAACATACTCTCCTCTGTCCCCTATCTCCCCTATCTTAAGGTGTAGCACACGCACGAGAAACAATGCGGGCGGCCCCGGTGGCGCGAGAAAACGGTCATCTCCCCAGCTCCTGCAGTTAGAAAGATGCAGGGATTTTGTTCACCATCGTTAGCGTCCATGTCCCGTCCCTCTAGAATGCTATGCTCTCAATCCTGTTGCTCGCAGAAGGCTTCGATATATTAATATTACCGCCGTAAAAAAAAAAATAAAAAAAATAAAAAAAAAAAATTCCCCCTCCAAAAGAAAAATCCCACAATATGACGGAGGAAACAGCTCATGCCAATGGTGAAGTCGACGATCGGGATCACAATCATCTGTTGGGGCGACAGCAACCCTCTGACCTAGTACCAGCATTGACATCTACGGGCAGGGCAATTCAGGCTTGTGACAGGTGTCGGTTTAAGAAGGCTCGTCTTATTTCTTCATTTTCACTTTTTTGTTCCGGATGGGTTGAATATTCTGTGGAAAACATTATTGTGCGGGTATTTAGGATGGAATTGGGGAGCATTTAAACGAAACTGGCTGGCTGACGCGCGAAATGGTTTTTGTTTCGCTTTCTGAAATAGGTTCGATGCGATGGCACGGTTCCCACCGTATGTATACCTGGACCTCGCGATTTATGAACCATTCCATTCATTTCCATTCGATGTTGTTCTTGTGCATTGGCTTACGATGGCTGTTGTGATTACAGTGTGGGAGATGCAAAACGGCAGGCCTCGAGTGTCTCACAACCGTCAAACTCAATCGCAAGTCCTACCCAAGAAGGTATATATGTCGGACTTTACATATAGTCAATTACAGCTGGGGAGGAAATAGAATTGGGAGCTAATGGTGTTGATGATGGCGCACTAGCTATACCGAATCAATCGAGGAGCGATTGCGGCAGTTGGAAGCGGAAGTCCACAAGTTAAGAGTTGGCAACGACAATAAAGATAAGCGCATTAAGGAGCTGGAGGCTTCGGGTGCAAATGCCTCTTCCCCCAGGCAGGCAAGTTCTTCGACAACAGGCAATCGTCATGAGAGTGTGCCAAAGCTTGGCCCGAGAGCGCCAACGGACGAACCTCTTTCTCGAGAAGTCGGGCGCATGAATCTTGATCGACGGGGGATAGGACGTTTTATGGGCTCTTCGTCCGGGATATTTTTTATAGGAACTGCCGAGCAACGTTTCGCCAACATCCCCAAATACCCCGCGATGAAAATTCGAGATTCCCTACTCAGAGTCGATATAGATGATCAGACAACGGATTATCCCGTTCACCATGCTGTTGACTCCACGGCGACGTTACCATCGTTACCACCCCGTGAGACTGCTGAGCGGTATATTGATGTATGGTTCGAGGCTTGGAGACATATATTCCCCGTACTCCATCGTCCATCGTTCACCAACTCTATCAACCAACTATATGATAACCCCACCTCTGAATGTGAACGTTCTGTTTTGGGGATCTTTTATCTGATACTAGCCCTTGGTTGCCGCCATCTGTTTCTCACGGGTGATGCCGCTGGTGGACAACCCACCGTCAAAAGCAACCAGGAGGATATAGAGTATTACAGCCAGTCGTCTAAATATCAAAACGATGTTCTAGCATTAAATAATCTGATGACTCTACAATATCAAGAGCTGCAGACTCTTTGGTTTTTATATACTGGCAAACGCAGTTTGGCATTTCAAATGACTGGGAGCATGACTCGCCTGGCGTTCGAATTAGGGCTGCACCGACACACGAGGCGATTTCAATTTGGCCCGTTAGAGACTGAGCTAAGAAAAAGGGCCTTTTGGGTTTGTTATATGCTTGACAAGTGAGTGGACCCCATTACCTAAGGTACTTTAGGGATAATTTAACATATCTGACTCAAACAAAAAATTAAATAGTTTTGTGTCGGCTATCCATGGGCTTCCAAAGTCCTTTCGCGATCAGGACATCGACGTCGAGCTTCCCTCAGACGTGGATGACGATTTCGTCAATCCCAGCGGCTACTTGCTCTCCCTACCTGGTGAGCCTACTGGAATGCTAACATTCGTGTCGCTGATCAAAGTTGTTCGCGTTCTTTCCAATACCCTTGAAATTCTATACACTACAACAGATAGAAGACAAACGGTCACCAAAATCAAGACGATTGATAGATTGCTTGACCAGTGGATTCATACGCTTCCAGATCACCTGCACCTGGACCCAAGCGCTCTCACCCAACCACCGTCACCCGCCGATGATGCCATTATGCTTATCGAGCCTTCCATTGCCTTCTTACACCTATCCTACTTATACACTCGCCTTTCAGCTCATCGGGTTGCACTCTCCTTCTTTCCCTCGCAACCGCAGTATCGCATCTCGCTCAATAAATGCATGGAAGTTGCCAAGGAACTTATATTTTTGAATTCCCGCTCCCGGCGATGTTTCCTAGCCTTCGATGTCCATCCTGGTTCACATGTTTATACTGTGTGGACGTGTGGATTGCTCTCTCTATTCGGAATGCAGGAATATCAGGATGGGAATCAAAAACTCGACCCATCTGAGAAGTCTCAAAACGAAGCAAAAACATCTTTATTAGCCTGTATCGACCTTTTAGATGCTCTTGTAGCTGCTGGTCGAGACGGAGAGAAAGTCCGGTCTGATAATTTACGATCTATATCAGCAGCCCTTTCAGATGACTGTCAGATTTCAGAATCAAATACACTACTAGCTGATCAGCGTGAAGCATGGCACCAACCACCTCCACCCATCTTACAACAGCAGCTTCAACAACAGCAGCTTCAACAACAGCAGCAGCAGCAGCAGCAGCAGCAACAACAACAACAATTGCAACAGCAGCACTCAGTCGACATCACACACACACCATCCTCTTCAAACCAGTCACCACCCATTCCCACCCCTCCCCCGCATTACCCCCAATTCCTCCCACACTCAATATATGGAAATTCGTCCCCAAACAGCATGCCTACCCCGGATACCCAATTACAAAACCCCCCACAGCCACAACCGCAACCATCACTCCCACATCAACAAACAGATATGCAATCCCCAGGTCTATCCCGCCTATCCATGTCCGCCACGTCCCCTTCCTTCATAAACACCTTCAATATTGATTTCTCCAGCCCCTTCACCCACCCATACGATCGCATTTCTGATGCCTTCCCCCAACCCACGCCTTCTGACAATGGCAACAACCAACAAATTACCACTGGCATAACACCTCCACCACATCATCATCATCAACACCAGCAACACCAGCAACGTCCACAGCAGCACCACCACCAGCACCCAAATTCACATCAGCGCCAACAGTCAATCAGGCATGTCTGGGATGACCCCGTTTTCAACCTCGCCTCGATCATGCAGGTGTCTGAACCAGGGGATCAGGTTAATGTGAACAATAATAGCGCTTCGTTTCCCATGCAGGATATTGCCAGTACGGAGCAGGTTGGGGTTGGGAACGATGGTGGAGATGGAGATGGAATGGGAACCGGGGGCGGAGGTGGGGCGAGAAAGAGGGCTAGGGTTGGGTCATCGGGTTGAAGAACGCTTCCGCTTGTTTGGGGCTTTGCTTTTGTGGCGCTGGATTCTGGACGCTGGGGTTGTTGTTCAGGACATAACCAATTTTATTTTATGGTACTTATTTTTATTTTTATTTTTATTTTTATTTTATTCTATTTTTGTATATTTTCGTTTCTGAGGGCTTCTCTGCCTCTTTTCTCCGGTTTGACAAAGTTGTTATTATTGCTGGAGGGCAGTTCACATGTATTTAGTTAAAACCCCCTTCGTTCTTCCATTTCTAAGATTACTACCCCTTTTAAAACATAGGTTTTAAACTCAGTCGTTTCTACTTTGAGTTATGGCTTTTTGTCTTCTTTCTTTTTGGCTCCGTATGAGCAATTACAAGCGAATTTTCCAAGGATTTCTCGCCCAGTCATCGCCATATCCGAGCTGGAAATCTCGACCTGGGAGGTTACGGGCGGTTTCTCATTTCTGTCTGGCGCGAAACATAGTGGGGGAACCCTTTGTTGGGTTTTGTGAGGTATGAATGTCATTTACTGCATGTATATGTTCTGTAGGGCTAGCTAAACTCTCTAGGTGATATGATGTTCAGGCAAGAGTGAACCAATCAGCCACCTGATGTGAGAAGTTCATTTATTTTGTTTCTTAAGTTTCCAATGCATGTAAAATCTTAACTTTAGGTAAGATCTATAAAGTCTTTTATTATGAAAAGGTAATTAATTTGACGACATATAATCTAAGAGTTTACTGGCTAATAAATTGATGAACTCGGTGAGAAGGAAGGAAATTCGCTTCCAGCGCTATTAGGCATCTTCTGGGCAAAAACGACAAGCTTTCGTCCATCAGAGGTGTCAGGTTTCGTATTCCTCAAGCGCGGTGCTAGATGTAAATAGCTAGATTAAAATTATGGAGGTAGTGAAAGCGCTCGCAGTGTCAATGCTATGTAGGAAAAAAAAAAAAAAAAAAAAAAAAAAAACAAATGTGGCCGCTTAGTTATTTGAACCTCTTGAACAACTTTTTCACAGAAAAGATATAGACGAGAAAGTACACGATGAAGTAATTGGCGATCATGAAGCCGACAAAGATGCCTAAATATGGCCAGCCATTGGATGCTGAGATGTTATTTTGGGAGAGATACTAGCAATTATATCGATTAGCCATGCGACGATTTCAAGTGGGCGAGAAAAATGAGAGACAATTGAGTTACTTACCTCGTCACCATATTTATAAGAACAGTATTGACAATTTCCCATATCATCTGGATTAGCCAAGTATCCCATAGCGGAGGAGATCCACGTGCCGGCATACTGCACGCATGTTTCGTTTGGAGGAGCATGGAAAGTTATTAATTCGCTCGCATCGCAAGTGACTTCGGCACCCTTCATGACCATAGCAAGTATGCCTCCAATCCAGTAGGTAAAAGGCGCCAAGTAGTACATGGTGTAAGCCCAGAAAACTGGCATATCCGCCTGAGGGTGCAGGACGCCATTGAACAACTCGCACATGATAAGGAAAAAGGGCATGAGGTTCGCAGCCATGACCGCATCGGTGCTGAAGGAGTAGTTAGTATGGCATTTTGCTACAAGTTTAAAAATCTTGTTGTGAGTTGGGGAATACGAACCTCATTGCCGCAATCCATTGGCCCCAGGATGTTGAGAAAACGTGGAAAAAGAGAACCATAAGAAAGGTGTATCCAGCAGGAGCACCGAGGGGGAGCCCAACGCAGTAATAGAAGATAAGGTAAAATATGGTGCCTCCGACAAATGCATATGGCAGCTCAGATAGAATCTGAGCGGTTGTGAAACTGAACCATCCATATATTCGACTGGGATATTCGCGTGCTTCCCACATATCGCGATTCTGAATGAACTTCATCGAGGTTCCATTGACAAATTCGGGGACGAGCATGAGGATTAAGAAGCAGGAGAAAGCTCGCGATTGCATATCTGTCTCACTGTTTCCAATCTGCAGGTAGGTGAGACCGTTGAGTAAAGCGTGGATGACTGATGCATAGAGTCTTGAATAAGGATACTCTGGTGAACGCCAGTAATGTCGACTCGTGCGTTTGGTGAGTTCGACAATTTGTTCCCATGTTGAGGACGCGTATTCCCTCTTGTCGTTCATTTGGTCGAGAGGAGCCCCTTCATTTTTGTAGCTGCTAATTGCGTCGACTTCTTCCAGCACTTTGGCTGCCTCAGGTGAGCGCTTCCATACCTCATTCCAGTCCATATCTTGACCCTGCACCTTACATACTCCGACGCCAACCTCGATCAGCAGATCAGCAACGTTCTTTCCATCTTCAATGGAAATACCATAACGCCCAAAGTAATCGCATATTGCTTTGCCAGATGGTCCTACTTCTCCGAAGTAATAAACATTGCCTCCGGGGTTTAACGCCAGCACTCGATCGAACTAGACTTGTTAGCCAGAAGCACAAGGATGTTAGGGAATGGAGGAAAACGTACCACTTCAATCTGCTGATGGCTTGCTTGGTGGATAGTGCACACAATGGCAAGACCTGCATCCGCAAGCTTCCTCAACAATACAACGATGCTAAAAGCACCCTCGCTGTCGAGACCCTAGTTAAGAATTGTTATTTTATAACGTTACAAGTGATAGAGAAGGCTAAGGGAACAACTTACACTGGTAGGTTCATCTAAAAACAGAAGATGGCTGGGCTTGGCGCACAGCTCAACGCCAATAGTTGTTCTTCTCTTTTGTTCTAGGGGAAGCGAGCCTATCACAGCATCTTGCAGCTCCGCCAGTTCGAGGGTATGTAATACAGTATCCACATAAGCAAGTTTTTGCTGGCGTGGTATATCAGCTCCCTGACGTAATAGTGCAGAAAATTCAAACGCTTCTCGGATAGTGCTTGTGTTGTCTTGGATATCCATCTGCTGGCAGTACCCAATTTTTCGGCGAAAGCTGACGTCCGGAGTTTGACCATTAATCATTATGTCACCTGTCACCTTGCCGGTGTTTTGGCGCAGAGTTAGGGTGGTTAATACTATTAAGAGGAGACGACGTTAGTATCTTGTATCCAATTACCAGCCGCTAGGTGGTTTTCTTACACGTTGATTTACCAGCACCAGATGAGCCGACTAGCGCAGTGAGTTTCCCAGGCTGGCAATATCCGGAAACGTCATTTAACAAAACCTTCTCTGAGCCACCTTGCTGTATACTATAGTTCAAGTTCCGCCACGCAAACGCTGATTGTGTCTTTGCAATTATTTCGGTGGGGCTGCCAGCAGTGTCCACCTTTGTCGTTTCTGGAGGAGCTTTGTGGTCAACATCGAAAGTCCTATTTTCCTCGTCATGGACTGCTGCACTGCGATGCCGACGCCTCTTCTTGCTGTATGAAACAGCACCAGCAGAGCCGTCATCCCATTCAATAGTCTCGCAAAGCCATGCGTTCATAGCGGTGAAAGCTACGGTAAACAAAATCAAAATGCCAAAGTTTCGCCACACATTACGATAATAGAAACCGTATTTGTTTGCGAGGTAGGCATCGCCATTGATTGTCAGTTGTCCCGGAATACTTCCTGCACCCGCACAAGATTGATATAGTGAATTTGTATAATCGGGTCCTGAAGGGATAATCGATTTGGAATCACACGTAAGTTCCAGATTATGAAACTCAGTGGCCATGCACGCTTCGTATGCATATAGGGCTGGGGTTGTATACTGTAAATCATGATTAGCACGAAACCAATTGGGGGAACATATTTGGTCTGCCTACCGCGATCCATCCAACCCATGGCACTTGGGATATGAGTCGGTTTAAAGGGAGCAGATAGCCACCGTACGTAATCGCCATCAAGAATACCACGCCACAATAGCGAAGAGCAACTTCGAAACTTGAGAAAGAGGCAAATAACCGGAATAATGAAGTCTGGCAAACGGTATGGAGGTATGAGACGAGGAAAAATATGAAAAACGCTCCAGCCTGTATGACGTGAGTTAGCAACATAGAGATTCACCTGCAAATAGGTGTGACTACTGGGTGGACAGTACTAGCCTCCATTTTCAAGCCGCCAATGAAGTATACGATTATATTGAATACAACTGTCATTATGAAGACCGTAACCAAATCGAACAAGGTACGAGCAAACGCAACTGTCCCCGGTCTCACAAAAGCAAACCTTTTCTGGCGGCTAATGATGTCGCGACCTTGGATAGAATCCTCGAGTTCAGCTAATTGTATCCATGGAAGAGTGAGCATACCGTAAAAAATGAAGCCGCCGCGGGAAAAGGCACCATCCAGAGTGGTGGGGAGATCGTAAAACAGTGACGATATCAATAACGCTAGCACCACAGAGCTAGCCAGTTTCATGTACAGGTGTGAAGGGTATCCCTTAAGGAGCCACCACTGACGCTTCGTACAAAGCATGACTTGTTTTACTAGCGATGTGTTGTAAACTGACTTGGGGGAAACAAAGCGAGATTTCTTCTGTTGGACAAGGGCTTGGAAGTCTTCTAGAGTAGACTTGGATTCGCAGCTCTGCCGCGTTTCTGTACGATGAGTTCGGGAGAGCTCCGCTTCGTAGTTCTGGATATCTTGCTGAATCGCCTTGAAATATTCGCTTTCCCTGAACGCGTTTTCTAACTCGATTGCCCCTTTCGGAGCCCGCGCTTCGTACCCCTCCCGAAACGACCGGGTGTGCGCCGACGTTATTCCGGTAAGGAAATCCGTGATTGTCTGTCTTGGATGGCACTTGTAGCCCAAGTTCTCGAAGTATATCTTAGCTTTGTTCGCAGGGCCCTGAAATAGCATCCGGCCTTCATCGATGATCATAACTTTGTCCGCAAAATTGTACACGGCGTCAGATGCCTGGTAAAGTGTCACAATGGTCGCTTTGCCGCACGCGTCCGTCATGATTCGAAGGCTTCGAGCATAATCGACTGCCGCAGCGGCATCCAAGCCTCTGGTAGAGTTGTCCCATGCAACCACGGCCGAGTCGGTGGCAAGAGACTCGATTATCGAAAGGCGTTTCCTTTCACCACCAGATATGCCGCGGATATATTCATTCCCAACAAGTGTGCCCATAACGTGAGATATACCGAAAACTCGACCATAGATGTCCAAGATCTCCGGGATTTTGTGCCTCAGCCTTTTAGGCGTTTTGCTTTCCAAGGCAAATTCCAGCGTTTGGCGAACAGTCAAAGTGGGAAAGTGAATATCCTCTTCAGGGATATAAGCAACCTCGCCCCTAAAGTGTTTCGACATATCCTCTGGCTTGAGCCCAGAATAGTCAAGTGATCCAGTAACACCCAAAAAGGAGGAGTGGTGGTTTGCTACGGTTCGCAAAAATGTCGAACAACCAGCACCGGGGCGTCCCAATACGCTTGAGAGAAAATGTCAATGTTTGGGTTCAATCCAAAGTATAGACGAAGAGGGTTACATACAGCATAATTTCTCCACTGCGAACAACTCCTGAGAAATCATTGATCAAGGGCCTTCCATTCTGTAGCTTTGGAGGGGAAATCCACCGTTTGATAGTCCACTCATAGACGTCTTGAAAGGTGCACGTCCGCCAAACCGCATGTGCTAAGGTCTTTACCTGTGCATGCTCGTTGTGCACCCCCCAAGTGGACAGGTTCTTAAAACAAACACCGAGTCGGCTAAGGGGTTTGCCAGTCACATCAGTCCCCCTGTGTACCCTATAATAATTGTCAAGGGTTGAGTGTGGCTCGGGATACTCAGTGTGTTCTGTATCTGACAACTGAGTAAAAGTCCGCTGCAAATTTGCCAAAGCTTCCTCATCACCCTGACTTGGATGCACTTTGGGTTGCGAATCATTTCCGTGTTCGGTAGCATAGCGAGTGCGCTCGCTATGTGTTGGAACCCGAGATATTATCGGCACCGTCGGCGGCATGACTTTAGAGCTGGAGACCAGACTGCGTCATGAAAATATAGGAAGAGACTGAGAGATGATGATGAAGCTTCCATTTTGATAAGGGCCAGCGGGAGGAAAAGGTAAATATATCCATATTTTATGGTGGAATGAACTCGCCATTCCGGAGAGCTTTCACCTGCTCTGGGTGGGCCATCCTACTAGCTCTACCTAGAAAGGAAGCCAAGCGGAGGACCCGTGGGTATGCCCAGGGGCAAGTTCAAGCATTTGATGCCAAGCCTGCGTTTCTTTTCAAGAACACCGAGAAAATTTCTGTGCCGAGGGGCGCAAACCACCAGCAGGTGTGAGACTAGGCCCAAGAGGGCAGCCAAGATACAACCCTAACATGACCTGCGAAGGGCGGCGTCAGATTATTAAGCACAGTGGTGGCAAAACACTATCCCACCGATCTGGATCTTTTGTGGGTTGTTGTAAGATTAATTTCTCCAGATTCCGTCGCTATTGATAATAGATATGTTAATATGACATTGGTTCGATGGGTGCGAATGATGTCGATTGTAGGGCCGCCCTTTGGGAAAGGAGCATGCTCCCGCTACGGTCGACAGCTTCGGCCGCCCCGTTACAAAATTCGGCTGGCAGCCAAAAATTGTCAAGCAGTCCATGTTATACCTGTCGCCGCCGGCGTGTGATATGCGATCGGTTGCTTCCAACTTGTCGAAAATGTGATAGTGCGCAGAAGGCATGTTTGGGGTATAAGAAGCCTCTTACTTGGGTGCAGGGTGTCGCCAGTCGCGGAAAGATGATGGGCTTGACATTCGACGATGTCACAACGAAAAAGTACTCATCAGTTTCCACAGTCCATAGTATTGTTAGGCCTAAGGGGTTCCGGCATACAGATACATTCTCCTTTGAACGAGTGGATCCAGATGAAGAAGCGTCTCGAAGGTTACTGGCCAAGCAGGGATCTTTTGGCTTGTGGCATTCAGCCAGAAACTCGGATTCTTCGGGAGAATGCCAGCAGGCAGACATGGTATTGTCAGACCGGACACCAAGTGATCGAGGCAGTGAAGATGAAATAGAATGCCCGCTTCATATACCCTCAACCTTGGTGGATCCGCTATTTCAAGGCTTGGACAAAATATCACGGTATTACCTCACATATTGTGAGTACCATCCATTAAGCAGCTTTCGCAATAACTTTGCTGACTAGCCCGGGAGACGATCGAAAGTTTTGTGGACTGATGGTGCTCTTCGAAGTCCCCCACAACAACCCATATCGCCGTCTTCTACAGATGGTTAATGATTCTTCGGGCGTATGCGCTGCAATGGCTGCAATCGGTGCATGCCATCACTTACACGTTCTTCACTACTCGGGCGAGTCACCATTTGACAGCTTTTCCTTGAAAAATAAAGAAGGGTCGTTTGAGGATGGCGAACAGTTTGCGTGCTCGCCCAACCCAAATGTACGACTTGCGCACCAACATCTGTTGCTTCTTAAGCATCGTGCGCTCTGCCAGCTGGAGCAAAGCTTATCGAATCCAAGGACGCGAGGAGATGATGCGTCAATTGCTTCCGCACTTCTACTTATGGTTCTTGACATGGTAGAATCAGGCCGTGGGGCTTGGAAGCTGCATGTCGAAGGTGCCAAAAGGTTGCTCCAGAGCCGTTTCAGACCGCTGGTAAAGAAGGACGCTGATGGGTTATCACCATTGTCTTGCGCAGCGCATGATAGCTTTAATATGTTTCTTGCAGGAAGTTGTATGACGTGTGTATAAATGACATCCAACGCTTGTGGCCCATAGTTGTATCCTTCATAGGAATAAAATCCTGACTAACGCCGTTTCCAGTTTCGACATCATGGGCTCCACGCTAACTCCCTCTGGACATTGGTCCGAACCGGTGTCATCACAACTCATAACATCACCAAATCTTTTATCAGCCACCGAGAAGAAGGTCTGGCTTGGCTGCCCGGGCTCTCTGCTGCACATAATTCTCTTCATTTCCTCCCTGCGGCATTCAGACAGCTCATCCAAGACCACCCTCGCACCGAAAGCAGATATTTCCGTCATTTTATCTCAGATTAATGCCTTTGACCCGGAACATTGGACGCGGGAAATGCATCATTCCATGTATACGGGTACAGACTATCCGGCTTCTGACCATCCCCTTTTACGGGAGCCTCATTGGAACCCTCCCGTTCTTGGATCATTCGATTCCGCAGAAAGTAATAGCCCATTCTCAGATGCGCTGTATCACCTTGCTTCAGCATACAAAATCACTATCACCCTTTACGCCACGCGGATCCTCTTGCACCCGCCACCTGATGAATGCGCCTTTTTTGCGGATGAGGTCACGGAGGTTCTGACCCATATATCACTAATCCCTCCGACCTCCGAGCTCTTTAAAAGTATATTGTGGCCGACATTCATAGCGGGTGCGGAATGCCGTTGCCCGGAGCAGAGAACATGGATCCGCGATAGATTAGACCTAATGTGGCGCGGATGCTGGACTGTAAACATAAGGGAGGCCATGCGCGTGTTGGATGCTATTTGGAGTCGCGAAGAGCAGCACGATGGGGACTGGGCGGATTATTTTGACCGGTCTGGTGTTAATTGGTTATTTATTTGATTGTTGGGACGTGTTGATGTTCCATGCCGTCATGAGGTTCAAAGAGACGTTGAGAACAAAGAGAAAGTGGCTTACATATATTGGGCCTTGGCGCGCATGAGCCTCATTCTCTGCTTCCTGCGCTAACTAACTACTCGGTTAGTTGTTGGGTTTGAACATTTTGCTACGAACTTGAAGTCATGAATGAAACGAAGATGAATGAATCAAGTTGTGGGGATACCACCTAGATTATTTTAATGATTTTAAATAGCATTTGCCCTTTCTAAAAATTGCGCTACGTAGAATTCCTCCAGACGTAGAACTGCCTACAGTACTAGGCATGGCCGTTATTTTTAACTACATTGTAAACTAACTTACTACTAACTAGTGGATATAATTATGGTGCCATTAGTGAGGGCGCCACAAAGTACGGAAACCACACAGCAAAAATGAAATAGGTATAGGTATCTCAAGTATGTGTTTCTCATATAAAAAATACCTATGTTCATTACAATATTTTTTTTAAATAAAAATCTGTAATTAATTGTTCTTCTGAAATGAAATTTGAAAATTCACCATACTGGCACAGTGAAGAATGAACTACTCCTCAATAACCTACCAACAGAGAGGATCAAAAGTTTAGAAAAATTCTGTCCCGCTTTTGCTTTGGGCGAAACTATGGCTGAGTTGCTTAAAGAGTCGATCAATGAAACCGGGCTCAACATTGATATATCAAATCTTTTCCTTCCTTTTTGGAAATGGAGAGCAATTCCCCCCTTTCAGCGCTTCCTCGCCTGTTTTTCCCTTTACAAATCCAGAAATTCAAGGAAAATTATATTTTACTTCAAAATAAATATAACAATTAACTTCCTACCGCCCCTTTAATATCCATAGTAGTTGATAATCTCTCCCCCAGACGTCTCTTTCAGCTTCTGATTCTCTTTTTTCAACAATATACGCATCCACCATGCACAGACAATCGCCCCAAGTGCAAACCCAGCAGAAACGCCAAACCCAATCGCAAACCGTGGCTTATCATAATTAGGCCATACATACGCACCGTAGATATACCCAATCTGTCCCGCGACGTTGTGCATGGCTAGCACAACGGCCCGCTTCTCCCGAGTCTGCGACAGCGTCGATGACACCCAGCCGATAATGACCGAATTGACCGAGTATGCGCCTACGGGGAAAATGAAGCAGGCAATATAGCGACCAGCTGTGTTTAAGGTACTCGAGGCGATTATGAAACCGACCATGGCGACGCCCAGACCCGCTGTGATGTGCCAGGTGCGCTCGTGGTAGTGTCCTGAGCTCCAACCCATGAAGATGGCGGCGCCGGCGGCGAAGATGAAGGGCGGGCAGGTTAGGAGGAGGGTCTGGGTTTTAGGGTAGCCGAGGGTTTTGACGACACTGTTTTTATTGGAGGGGGGGATAGTTTAGATCATGCGTTGTGTTTATGGAGCTGGGGGTTGGGTAAAGCATACGTTGGGAAAAAGCTGTTGAAGCAGCAAGATGCCAGGTGGAAATTTTGCATGAGGCAAAAGATCCAGGTTCGTTTATCCTTGACCGCTTGTCTTAGCCCTTCCATTACTGGAATCTTCTCTGATGCATCACCCATCGTATCCCGTTCTATTCTGGCATGCGCGAGTTCGCGTTCATCGGCCTTTAGCCAACGTGTCGTGCTGGGGGTATCCGGCAACAACCAGAAGCCTCCTACTGCCACCGCGGTGGTTGCACAACCTTCGATGATAAAAAGCCTAAGCAGAGAAGGGGAAGAAACAGAATATTTAGTTGGATTGTTCCAGGAAAGGGAAAGACCAAAGGGCATAACATACCATCTCCACCCTGAGAGTCCTCTTGCATCATCCAGACCCTTGAATACGCCTGCGGCAATTAAACCAGCAAATCCTGTTGCAATAATTTGGGCACAATATAAAACGGCGATTCGGGAAGCAACCTCTGTTTAAACATCTTTGTCAGGAGACATGACCTACGAAAAATGCAACACCCAAAAGAAAAATTTCCCTTTTTGTAAAAAGAAGAAAATGAAGTGGGGAAAATTGTAGGGTTAGAACCTTTTCGAGTATAGAAGATGGCCAATAGATATGTCGCTCCCGGGTAGAACTATTGTAGTGAAGTTTAGACACGCACTGTCCTTATAAAAAGGGGTGATTTTGTCAGGTGAGTATTCCTGTACATACCGGCGCCTCTGTTACCCCAAGCAAGAAACGGCACACCACCATTCCAGAATAAGATTGAACCAAAGCCGTACAAGCTGATTAGGAATTAGTCAGTTTTTCCTGTTATACCCGAGTTTCAATCGCCAATTGAATAAATGTCAAAGGGGTTTATTTTGTAACAAACCTGATACAATTGACCAAATGATCATCCACGAGCTCATGTAGATACTTGGTCTAACCCGGGTGATCAGCATATTGCTAGGAATCTGCATCAGGACGTAGCCCACGAAGAGAATGGAGATCGCAGTGTTGAATTGGTATTCTCCCTCCATGCCAATTTCTTTCTCGAGGTCGTCAAGGCGTGCCTGAGCCAGAGTGTTCCGGTCGATGTAGTTGAGAAAATACATCGTAACCAGAATCGGCTGTGGTTTCATGTGTCCAGAAGTTAGCTGCCAATGATTCCTGTAGGGAAAATTGCTCCGAGTATAAGTAATAGAAAGATAAAATAGACCATGATTCTAAGGTCCAGCTTGCGGACGAGACGGATCTCAGTTGGATCTGTCTTTGCAGCAGCGCCGGCGTAGTCGCGATTCACCAGAGTGCCCTTCTCAGGCATTGACTCGCTGGGCGTCAATGTCTCCTTATTGATGTCTGCTGAGACAACAGCGTCTCTCTTTTCATATTTGTTGCTAGTCATGGTGAGGGAAGGAAGCTAACAGCCTCTAAGCGGCGATACGGCACAGAATACCAAAGAAGTGAACCCCAGGACTCGAGGTTACTATTTAGACACTGGATACGGCCAGAGCAAGGTAGCAAAGCAACCAGCTTCAGCCGGGAATCAAGAAGCAGAGCAGAAACCGAGGCCGAGAATAATCGAGGCAGAAATCGGTTTTGGGGGGAAGCGGGCGAGCATCCAACTATATAAGGCATAGATATTTAATCTATTCTCAGGTATCCCAGACATGATTCGAGGACAAGCCAATGGGCCGTTATGACCCCGCGGATCAACCCGATTCTGGGGTTTGACAAAACAGCTTTCTAGTTACAAGGATTTAACGGCTTGCTGTAGGCTGGCCACGTCCGCTAAACTTATTCCGGGGTTGTCTTTGCTCATGGAACTCCGGGGTTGGAGCCGGACCTTGAGCTATTATCAAGGACACAATCCCATGGATGATCGCGGTTGACACTGAAAACGGCCATAGCGTTGTTCCATTGCATCTCGACGCATTGATCCGCGCGTGTGATGCTGACAACATGGAACGGGAGGTTGGGGATAAGTTAGGAATAGTTCGAAGCAAGCAGTCAACTTTTGTCAAGCTTGCCAGCTCCCCCCTGCCTTTTGGCTGTGACTGGCTTAACCTTGCAACAAATTGGATCCCCAAGCCACTAAATCGGGCTGTTCGGAGCTGGTAGTGCATATGCTCAGAGTGCAGCTCATTAGCCTACTAGCAAGCCACATACCGTTCCGCCGAGTTGAGTTCCAACACCCTGCCGAGGGACCACTTAACCTTGGCACTGTTGTGGAAGTTCTTCAAGGTGGATGTGCAAACTAGCGATTCTCCAGCACTATCCGAGCCGGAATAATCTAGATATGCATCTCCACATTAAACATTCTCGGACCCAGCAGGCGGATAATCTGCCTGTGTGTCCGGTCATGTCTCTGTCATTCACCGACAAACAACCCCCGGTGCTCGTGCATACAAAGCAGGCAATGCGTTTCCTACCGCAAAGTTAGCCACCAGTAACCTCATTACCCAGCTAGCCCCCCGGCCTCTGCGTCCAAAGGTACAGAGAGCGTGTGTCAAACCTGTTGCCTGCATTTATCTAACAAGGGCGGCGACGACGACCATAATGTCCTTGATCTGTCCCTCAAGGGAACGTCAACAGAACTGGGCTCTTGTTTCTCTCTGGGCGGCTGCAGCGCTCTCCATTCCATATTTCACATTTCAATTCGTGCGAAATCGACTCCAACAATCCAAGCGGGATAAATCGATTTCTGTTCCTTCGCTTCCCCTCCTTGTGGCTGCGAAGAACCACGCTCTGAAAGATGGTAGCAAAATCGCAATTATCGACAAGGCGAAGGGCCAAAACTTCACATACACCCAGCTGTTGTCTGACGTTTCGACCCTTAAGAAACAGATTTTGGTGTCCTTGAAGTTGGTGTTAGCGGGAGATTTGAATGAGCGACGAATTGCGTTTTTGACGCCAGCTGGATACGACTATGTCGTGTGCCAATGGGCAGTATGGGCCGCCGGTGGGGTATGCGTGCCATTGTGTAAGAGATATTCAATATGAGCATTGTCTAAGGATTACTCTTTGAATCTAACCCGTAAAAATTATTCAGGCACAACTCACCCTGCGAAGGAAGTCAAATACACCATCACGGATTCGGATCCTTCGTTGATTATCCTCCATCCATCATTTAACCACATGAAAACTGCTATTCAAGAAGCGAATCCTAAAATCCCTTTTTTCGATTTGGTTCCGCTCGTCGCGAGCAAATTGCCCGTGTCATTACCGCCTTTCCATGCCTCTCTGCGCCAATCTAGACGGGCATTGATGATATACACGTCAGGGACCACCTCGAACCCGAAAGGCTGTGTTACCACCCACAAGAACATAACTTTCCAATCAGAGTGTCTGGTAAAAGCATGGAAATATACCCCGGCAGACCACCTCATCCATGTCCTGCCCCTGCACCATGTGCATGGGATCATAAACGGCCTCACGGCCACACTACTCAGCGGCGCAACGGTGGAAATGCACGCGAAATTTGATCCTGCTGTGGTATGGAAGAGATGGTGCGATAAGGGTTCATCAACAATGTTCTTCGCTGTCCCGACGGTTTACTCCCGATTGGTGGACTACTTCGATACTCATATTAGATCAACTGAACTGGAGCAGGATGCGCGTCAGGGCGCCAATACACTGCGGCTAGTCGTCAGTGGTTCTGCTGCGCTGCCAACTCCCATAAAGACAAAATTCGCTGATATTACGGGACAAGTTCTACTGGAGAGGTACGGAATGACTGAGATCGGTATGGGGATTAGCTGTGGATTAGATATCGAAACGAGAATCGATGGCAGCGTTGGGTGGCCATTACCGGGTGTGCAAGTTCGGCTTATTGAGAAGGAAACAGGGAAGCTAGTGCCCTCTGGGGACGATGAAGCGGGCATGATTGAGGTCAAAGGTGATAACGTCTTTTTAGAATATTGGAGGCGTCCCGAAACTACCGCGAAAGAATTTACAACAGACGGATGGTTTAAGACTGGCGATGTCGCTAAACGGGACTCAAACGGAGCATACTATATTCAGGGGCGAGCGTCGGTTGATTTGATCAAGTCCGGTGGCTACAAAATATCGGCGCTGGAGGTTGAGCGGAAAATGCTGGCTTTGGAGGAGATACAGGAGGTTGTTGTCGTGGGCCTTGCGGATGAGGAATGGGGACAGCGGGTTGCCGCTGTTGTTATGCAGCGGCCTGGGGTATGTATTTTTCTTTCACCTCTTCACCTGGTGATTTATGTCGAACGGTGATCGGCAGTTTAATGCTAATTAATATATCTATTTCTCTTCCCCGTTCAGACTCCTACGCTCGAACTAAGCCCTCTACGTACTAGATTGAAGGAAGAAATGGCGCCGTACAAGATACCTACAGTGTTGAAACTCGTTGACACGATTGAGAGGAACGCGATGGGGAAAGTGAATAAAAAGGATATCATAAAGACTTACTGGCCGGATAAAACATGAGATCAAGATAGATTTTCTTCCTCTCTTCCTTTTCTTTTCTCATGGTGGTTTTCCCTCCTTTGCATCTTCATCCTCCGACATTTATTGATAGAGTATCCTTGTGTTTTAGAGTTTACATGGTCAATATTGTTTATATACTCGGTTTTGTTACATATATATATATATATAGTTAATTGCATTAAATATCAAACAGAACAGTACCATATCGGTACACCCATAACTTTTACATAACTTTTAACCCATCTTCCTTACTCTTCAGTAATTAAGCTTGCCATCAATTCCAACCATGCCTGCAGTTTAACCGTTCGGCTCTGACTCGGCTCTCCCGATCAGCCGCGCCTTGGCACTACCGATCAACCGAGCATTTTCTTCCCGTGTTTGCCTTGTTTGTCAGCGCACCTCCAGCCACCACAATCATTGTTCGGCAAACAAAACATTGATGAACACCGTGGTGAGAGGATTGCTGGGTGAACTTGCCCCTCCAGAGAAACTATTTCGCTAGGCTGAATAATATAATTGCCGGACTGGTTGATTACATTGCTCCTCATTTTGTTTTACATGTGATAATAACGCATCTTGTCTTTTCTCCGTGCCCGCACCCATATCCATCCACATCTATCACTTCCTTCAGCCCGCTTGGAGGTGTCGCGTGGGTTACGAGTTAGGCCAGTTCCTATTTTAAGGACTATCGGGAGCAGCCTGTGAGCCGACTTACTTTTTATGTTTTAAAACTTCGGCTTTTCGTCAGGAAGATCCATCCACTTTTCTGCCGTTTCGCCTGGCAACGAATGAACTATTTCGGTCCCTGATGCTTCCCTCCTCTCTTGTTCGGACTTCGCCTCCGGCCATGAGGAAACATTTTCTATTAGGGAGTTCGAAACAAAGAAGCCAGACTCACCCTAGGATTATTAATGCCCTATCCACTACGGCAACCTCTCATTTTCTTCATGGTGTGCATGTGCATGTGCCTTTACATGGATTTATTTACGCATCCAGGCGTTCTTATAGCCGCCTAATTACTGAATCTGAAGGCAAATCCACTTCTGGGATGGAGACTATTAAGATTCCTGGAAACAATACGTGCAGGAGCAGCATACGAAGAAGAGAGATACACCATACCTGTAGGGGTAGACCCGAAGCATTCAATATGAATGAATATCTGCGGCGCCTTCTGTCGTTTTACCGGAAATGTTCCCGGTCTTTGACCACAACAACTGCTTCATCCGCTCAATCCCGATCAAGAGAAGGAGAATCTGGAAATGGATCGGCTACCGGCCCGCAACCACCGGAGCACCAGGCATTGCAACAACCGCCATTGGTGGGTGTTCCAAGGAGAAGTACCAACTCTCCTCTTCTGCAGTCAGTTAGTTCAGGGGCAGGTGTTGCCACCCATTACAGGAGATCATACTCAGCATCAGCAACTCTTTTTGCTTCCTCTGCGGCTCCCTCATCCTCATCTTCATCCTCATCTTCATCCTCGTCATCACCATCAAAATCCAATTATAAAGATAACACGAATCGAAAACCAAATTCATCACTCAATGGCACGACAATCGACTTCGGCCGCCTCTCCACACTTATACCGGGCGAAAGCGCTACAAGTGTAAATTCTCTCTGGTACATCGTCGTAACCGCCTCCTTACTGGCCTTCCACAAAGAAGCGGCCGTGGGGGACATATGGAAATATATCAATCAACGCAGCGAAATTGAAGGCGACACTGGGGATGCAGAGGCCACAACCAGAAAGCTCAGCATTGCTAGACGAATAAGAGAGAGCTGCTTGAAAGCGAGTGTACTTGTTGGATTTCCTCGTGTAAGTTTTTTTTTCTCTTTTGACATCTATACACACTCCAACCCCAATATGCACAGAACATGTTAAAATCAGCCTTGTCCCCTTCCCCCCCCATCCCTCCAAGGGCTCCCAAAAAAAATGCAAGAAAGGAAAGCATAAGAAAATTTTACATCTCAAAACCCCACACAAGGATTTGATAACGCCTCATCTTACAAAAACAAAACAAAAAAAAATCCAGGGAATTAACGCCCTACTCTCCCTCCAATCCTCTCTATCCACCCATGAATCCCCTTCTTTCCTCACGACTCTCAAATCCGACAAACCACTCCGCACCCTCTCGACCTTCCCCAGCGCAGAAGAGCGCTACGCGCGCGGCAAACATTTCTTCACGCAGATCTACGCGAACCACACGGAGCGAGTCTTATCGTCAATGAGCGCGAGTTCCGCAGGCGATCTGAGCTATTTCGCGGTCTCAAGCGTCTATGGCGAGTTGATGGCGGAAATGAGCATTTTGGATGGGAGAGAGACGGTTTTGTTGGAGTTTGTGTGTTGTTTGGCCGATATGGTTGGGGCGCAAGCGAAGGGGTAAGGATTTTTTTTTTTTCCTTCTCCATTTTTGTTTTCTATTCATTCTATTTCATTCCATACACATACACATGTAATGCATATATGCACCCCCTGCTTTGGGAGGAGGAGGAGGAGGAGGAGGAGGAGGAGGAGGAGGAGAGGGGGTGGTTGCCATTTTGCTTCCACACCCATTTATGGCAGAGATTTATATGTACCTAGCTAACACGCTCAAATCCCAATGACAGACACTTCTTCGGCTGCAGGAACCTCGGCGTCAGTGGGCCGGAGATTCGCGGGGCGATTGAGATCGTGCGAGAGATCGCAGGCCAATTGGGGCACGTTTCCTTTCTGGAGAATGTGAACGAGGAAGAGGAGGAGTTTAAGTTCCTGAAGAAGGCGAGTACATGGTAGATTATGAAGGAGAAAGAGAGTCGATTCCCTCCCCCGTCGCGGGAATCTTTTTTCTTGCCCTTTCTACTTTGTTCTTACGGGTGTAATAACGATATTAGATACATATAGAAATATATATTCACATACCATGTTTATACATACGACCTCTCACCTGTGTTTTTGGGAATATTCATACAGCATGGAAACTTGTTTCTAATAGACACGGGCGTTCTGATGGATTAGGTGTTGGGATATGCCAATCTCATCAAATTCCACTTTATTTACTTGGGTTGAACGGGGGATTGGTTAATCATCTCCGTGTATCCTGCCAGCCTTTGGGGGAATAAACTCTTCACGGAGATATATTCCATACGCCATTTATTTATTTTTTTTGGGGGGGTGGGGGGGTGGGAGGAGGTGAGCAATAACGTGGGAGAACTGTGCAAAGTATGCAGACAGAAAAGAGCTTACACTCATATAAGAATTAAAGATACATGCCGGATCGTCGGCACCCGTGTGCAACGCTCGCCCGGGGATCTTGTTATGATTTAAGAAACAATGAACAGTGAAGTGTATCTAAATTCGAACACTTCCGCGGGAGTATGGGGTGGGGGTTGGGGTCTTGGTTTGATGTGCTTTCTCATAACAACCACCATTGTTTTTCACGTATTGAGTTAACTACATGACGTAGAACAAAATCCTAGATCTGAGATGGTGAGAGGAAATTGAAATTTTTAACCGATATCATCAACTAATGACAGGAATTTGTTGAACGTTTTTTTTTTTTTTTTTTTTTTTTTTTTGCAGCCTAAAGGAACATGCTTATTTCATATTTCTCAAATGACTGACTATTTGTCGTCGTCCTTGGCAAGCCCGATGGATGGGGGTTTGTTTCCTTTTCGTTCCTTTCCTTTGTGCTGGGGAATGGGGGAATTGGTTTATTTTGCTCTGTTAGAGGGAGGCAGAGTATTCGTTGTATCAGATATCTTGTTGTTTTCCCCTTCGCGCAAGGGTTGATATTATACTATTCAATAGACACACTGGCTACTCTGCAAATATAAATATATATATACCTCAGAAACTAGAAGTGATGCAAGGAAGTCCATTAAGTAGCAATAGCAGGTCCACGTTCAAATTGTTTGATATAAACTCCACAACCGTGATAGTTACAGTGATAGTAAAAAACAAATTAAAAATATAAAAGCAGATCAGAACATGAGGAAGAGCATGAGCCGTGACGGTATTATGTAAGATCATCCATAAGTTACAGTACCATTTGGTATCATAGGGGGGAGTTCAGTGGGAAGATTCAATTACAATCTAAATATGATTGCGCCGTGACAAATCGGTTTCGCAACGAGACTGCATATATGTGGTATGATGTGTTAAAAACGTCGTCATCCCCGAAACATTCCCACAGCGATGAGATATCAAGCAGAATTTTTTCTGGTCGTGTGAGGAATTGCTGTGTTGAGTTATGTTGTTAGCTGAACTGTACTACAAATGCTCATTGACCAATCCGAATTCTGTATTTTGAGGCTTGATAATGATCTTCAGCGGTGATTGGGGCGGAGCATGTGCTTGTTATATTCTAGTATAACTCCGTATATATCTAAATCGATTTAATGGATGACATGAAAGAGCGGGTTTTCGGTAGATGCTGTGGTTTGGGTTACTCTGCGTCGCGTCAGCCGTTTCTCTCTTTGCGATTTTCATGTAGATCGATCAGTTGAAATCTGGATCTCCCATGGAAGCTAAGTAACCTTCCTTTGTTATTTTGTTTTACTTATTTTTTTGGCTTTTTGGGTAGTGTGGAACCCCCCAGGGTCTCGAGTTCAAAAATGTATATTTCTTTTGACAAAGTACTATTAAAACTGAGACTCTGTACTCCGTGGCAGGGCTCCAGGAATAAAGGTGACGGGCAACACCTCCATAGTAAGTGGCCTGTGGGAATTAATGTGAAAAAAAGAAAAAGAAAAAATCCCAACCAAGCATTGGCGTGCATGGGGATAGCTGCTATATATAACTAGTACTACATATTTTGCTCCAGCAGAGCGCCTTTGACGGCTGTTTGGTAGTATTTTTGCTTGCGCAATCGTTTTCTTGGCCGTGGGGGGAGGAATGCGGTCCGTATCTAATATCATGATATCACTGATATTGGGGACGCGGAAGCAGGAATCTTCAATTGGGGGGTTAGGAATCTGGGTGGAAGAGTTGGAAAGGGCCGAGTTTTGGAAGGTTTGATGATGATGCGTGTTGTAATGTGGCTTAGGTCTCACAGTCCAGTTTATTATACATAGTAGTACTCCGTACTAAAGTTGTTGTTTGTTGATCATCCAGAAAACCATACTTCGAAGTATACTCTGCAGGGAACAACTATGAGAAGGAAATATATTTATCATAGTATCGATAACTACTGCTCCTAGTACTCTGTACAGGGTGTTTGATATCGGGATGTTTCCAGGGCTTTTCCAAAAGCGGAATGGAAACGGCTTGGTTAGTCAGCTGGATAAAATAAGCTCGGCGCTTTTCCCGAACAGGAAAGAATCCAGGGCAAGGTGTTCTGCTGAGTCAGCACCCTGGCTGGTCCACTGGAAGGGGAAGGTGACACAACGTGATGGAATTCGGCGCTGTGATTGGCCAGCCCCAACCTCACCTCCTCAAACTTCTTGCCCTCGAAGCTTCTTCCCGCCGCTACCCAAGAAAAAAAAAATTTTCTGAAAAAAAAAAAAAAAAATATTGTAAAGAAAGGGACAAACAGGTCGGGAAAATACAAGGAAATACACAGCAGAAATACAGAAGGATAAACACGTCAATACTTCGTACGTACGGACGGCAGAGAGAGCTTGCTTGCTTGGAGTTATCAGGTACGGATTACGTGGATGCATCATTGTTGCGATAGGTATGGATATAATTAGACCTACCTCTGGCCACCGCCGCGTACAATAAAATAAAATGGATATCAGTACGGAGTACGGAGTACTCCGTACTCCGTATTACTACTGTACATACGTGATACCAGTTACTCCATACTCCGTACTGCCCAGTCGTAACTATGGCCTCTTGACACGCGGAACCCAAACCGCCAACGGAGCCAAGGTGTCCGGCCCGGGCGTGGGCGTGGAGTGGGGTTTGATGATGAGGTGAAGGTGAAAAATGGATCATTCTATTACTATTATTACCATGACTATTATTATTTCTCGCTTTCCGTACTCTTTTCTTTACCTCCCCTCTCCCCTCTCTCTTTACAATCTTTCAATCTTTCAGTCTTTGATTAAGGGCGTTACATTCTCTCCCTCCCCCCCCTCTCCTATCCCCGCTCCCTCTCTGTGCTGCGGCATACATCAAGGGAGTAGAAAGAATACGGAGAAGAAGAGGAGAAGAAAAGAACAGAAGAAGAGAAGAAGAAGAAGAAGAACATATCTGTTTTGCCTCTTCCGAGAGTAAGGAACAGGAATAGGCCCATTATATCCCTGAGCAGATCAGTGGCATTGGGACATTGGCATTTAGCATTGGCATTGCTTGTTTTACTGTGAGTTTCTTATCCCCCCATTCCCTCCCCCAGGGGTTTGTCTACTGCACCCACTCAGAGCCCAGAGAACGACAACGTGGGCGGGTTGTTTTATTTTGGGCTGTGGGGAGCATGGAGCAAATATATATAGGGGACAGTCCGCTTCTTGGCTGCCGCTGACTGTTTCGTGCAATAGTGTGGCATCTTAAGCCCTACTGAGTGCTTAGGCTGAGATTATTGGGGATCTCTCGCTCTCTCTCTCTCTCTCTCTCCCGCAGCGAGGTAGGCAGGGGGGACATAAAAAGTAAAATACAAGCCAGCAAGAAATAAAAACTGCAACCTCCTCGAGCAGGCTTCAAAATACGCAAATACCGCAGCCAAGCAACGCTAAATTCTTCCAAGAAGGAATCCCCGCCCCATCGCCGCAAATTTTAATTGCAATACAATACTCCCGAGTCCCCTGATCGGTGTTTTGTATTTTTGTATAATTCTTGGGGCTCCGACATGCGCTCCTCCTCCCCTGACAACTCGTCCGCGCCCGAATACCATGAGATGAACCTGAGTGAAAAGGAGGCCTTCGATGCCTTTATCCGCCCAGACGACAGCTATACCCCAGACGGTGTCTACTGGGCTGACCTCCCACTCCACAAGAGAATCGCCTTCGTCAGCAAATATGATGCCGGGGAGGCTGCCAGGGAGTTTGCGGGCTTCTGGAAAATGTTCAAGGAAGACCCCCTAGCTCCCGTTGCCTACTATTTTAGGAATATGGTGCTCCCAGGTGCAGGCTTGGGTCTTGAAGGGTGAGTGGTATTTTTCGAATTATGTTACTAGTTATTGTCTTATGACAAGGCTGGAAGACCGACCCGGTCCTTGGCAGTTCAGTTAAGCATTCTGGGCATTGCTTAGCATGGATTGTTTAAGAAAATAATAATTGAGAATAAAAATAAGGAAACAAATGAAACGGCACAGCTGATCGATATAAAATTCCCTCTAGATACGTTCTCTTCTCGATCGGAAATATTAAACCGCTGTTCCAAAAGTCGTTTCCCGAGTGCTGGGGCACAAAGGAAATATGCAATCCCACGTGGATTGCAGCGGTGGAATACCTTGAGATCTGCGGAATCATTGTTGGCCAGATACTAGTTGGAATTATTGGTGACTGGTACGCATCCTTTTTATTTTATTTATTCTATTTGTTTCTCTCATCTTTTTGCCCTTTTTTCTGCGCCTGCTTTGAATAATCTGACAATCTTTATCTAGGGTTGGGCGACGATTTGGCCTGATTCAAGATGCTGTTATCATGCTTCTCGGTCTAGTAATGATCACAGCTGCCTGGGGCGTCACCCAAAATGGGTGGGTGATCTGCTATGTTTGGAGCCTGTTTTTCTACGGCATAGGAGTCGGTATGTGCTTCCCTCCAATGTGACTGAAGAGAAATGGTGATTCAGGGTTTTGATCAAAGTCAAACTAACCTGAATATAGGAGGTGAGTACCCAATGACTGCTACCAGTGGGATGGAAAATGCCGTGGGATCTGGCAGGATATCAAACAAGGAAGATCGACTACACCGTGGCCGCAAAGTGACCAGCGCCTTTTTGATGCAAGGCTGGGGTCAATTCTTCAACCAGGCCTTTCTAATTATCCTCCTCCTCTGTTTTCACCACGGCAGCGGGAACCCGCCTTACTCTTCGGTGGCCGCCCAATGGACGTATCGGATCTCCTTTGCTATCCCTGCCGTCGGCACTCTTTGGCTAGTCTACTATCGTTATTACAAGATGAAATCCGCCAGCAAGCAGCTTTCAATCGCCAAGGCAAAAGCTAAAGTCACAGGCTACGACACACAGTCTCTGGCTTTGACTTTCAAATACTTCGGCCCCCGTCTGATAGCTACTGCGGGTAGTTGGTTTGCAAATGACGTGTTCTTTTATGGCAACAAACTCTTTCAAAGTGAATTTATAGCTGTTATCAGCCCTAATTCGCAGTCGATCATGCCCGGTTGGTTGTACAACATGATCAATGTTGGTGTTTCCCTTCTGGGATATTATATGGCCGGTAAGCTCCATTCCACTTATAGCAAAATCTCTTACTTCTCGCATCCGGCATCCGGCATCCCTCATCCCTCGTATTACTCTCATATTATACCATCCATCTCCTAACATCAGGGAATAAATCCAGCCTTCTTCATCGACAACAAACTTTACGGCCGAAAATGGATGCAACAAATCGGATTCCTCATGGATTTTATCTTCTTCATCATCCCCGCCTTCAACTTCGAGTACTACACCTCCCCAGAACATATCCACGCATTCCAAGCCATGTACTTCCTCAGCAGCTTCTTTAACCAATTCGGCCCAAACGCAGTGACCTTCCTCGTTGCAGCAGAGGTCTTCCCAACCCCGATCCGGGCAACAGCCCACGGCTTCGCCGCCGCTGTCGGTAAACTAGGCGCCCTGCTCGCCGCTGTCCTATATAACTATATCGACACCCAGACCAAATTCTACGTCGTCCCCTGGTTCGGCCTTGCGGGTATGGTCGTCACCTGGCTCTTCCTCCCAGACACCACCGGCCTAGACCTCAAGGAACAGGAGCGCCGCTGGTACTTTCTCCGTAGCGGACGGGAGAGCGAATACCACGGCCCCGCCGTCCACCCAAAGCACCTGTCACTGTGGGAACGCTTCCGTGGCGCGGGCAAGTACTACGATGCCGATCTCGACTACAAGCGGAAAGTCAGCGAGATGCGCGGAGACTGGGAGGCGCTCATGGCGCGGCGGGCGGCGGAGAAGGAGTTGCAGTTTGAAGAGGAGGATTTGGATGAGGGGCTTAAACATGCACATGTACTGTCGTACTTTGAGCGTACGGGCCCGATGCTTCTGGCGAATGAGAAGAAGGCAGCGGCTGCTGCTGCCGCCGGTGATGATGATGATGATGATGATGATGTGAACGGGCGGAGCTCACGGAGCTCGACTGATGATATTATTTCGCCAGCATTGCCACCCCCGAAGGGGACTTTGGAGAGAGACTTATCCAAGTAGAGATCCAAGTAGAGAGGTCTCTTGTTCGGTTTGTTATATTTTTCGGTGTTTCTTTTGTTTTTGTTTTTTTTATATTTGTTAAATTTTATACATTTTTTATTTTATATTTCATTTTTTTTTATTTTTTTTCTTAAACATTTATTTTGAGTTTCAATTATTTTTGCTGCTGTTTTGTTTTTTGGGGTTTTTGGGTTGTCTCCTTTGCGTGGTGTTACCATTTTATTATTGTTTATATGTCATCACTGTGACGTGAGGAAGACTGCTAATTCACCCGACGCATGCACAAAAAGAAAAGAGCGCAGTTTTATTTATGCAGATGTGATTTAAGCATGATATCACGCAGTTATAGATCGTACTATTTTCTTGGATCTGTTACGCTTTATGCATATTTCTCATGATTGGTTTATATCCTTATACATATAGGTATATATATATGGTTTCGTATAAAACATCATTTTTCTCCATCCTCTTATTCAGCTACAACTAAATATCTACTAATTATTCTGTTATTGTTCGAATACTACGGAGTACGGAATACATGGATCCTTTACTCGGGCTCCATTACAGATCCGCATCACGTGATCCATTTCCATCCAATAAGGTTATTGATGGATCCCGACATGATGAGCTTATCCCAATTAAGGTTTAGGGCTGACGTCATTAGCTCACGATCGACTTTTTTTGCTTGGTGCCTTTGCTTTTCCTTCAAGCTCTCAGACGCTCTTCCTCCTCCTGAAGCAGCGATAGCTTTAGAGGTTGACCCAAATTATCCGTATCCTAATAGAGGCAGCGCACGGCTGCTCTTGCACCATCTGTTTATCTCATCAAATACTACTAGTACCCAGCATCCCCCCTAAAGCTGCCGTTTTGCTAAGGCGAGGAAGTACTTCCTTTTGCCTTCTCGGATCCTAAGGGAAAGCATGATATTACTAACGATGACTTCACAGTTTGGAACACACACATTCATATCAAGTAAACATATTCGAGTCGTATAGCTCCCTCCCACCCTTACGCAGAAAATGACTGTACGTCGAAAAAGAAGCCCCAAGCCACAAATTCTATACAGGGAGACGAGCCAAGCTCGACACGCCAGCCAGCCAGCCATTCATTCATATTCTTATCTTAAAGCCATATCTACACTCTATTGGACACATCTATCCCGATTAATGATATCCGGAGTTCGCGGAGGGATGTAACCGCTCATTATGCGTTCATCCCTGGGGAAAAATACTATGGCATCATGGGTTCGTTTCTCCATGGCCAATTATCATTCTTCTCTGCCTAGGCGGCCAGAAGAACTAGACGCAGCTCTGTCCAACTTTTCCTCGCCCTCCCCAATCTGAATAATCTTTCTTTCTTTGAAATCAATCAGGTTTTTCTAGATGGCGATATGGTTCCCTTTTTAATACCATCGGGAGCCGAAAATCAGCCTTCCCTGATCATCTCTAACCCTCCGCCACCCCCAAAATCACTCATGTGCGTTACTGGTACCGATTCTGACATCTAGGATCATTATATACTCCGTACACATAGCCGACAATGCCTGTCAACCACGTGGTAGCAGGCATATTTGTGACTTCCCTGACCGCCGTCGTGGTATCAGCGCAGGGAACTTCGGGGAGTGCAGAGTCGATCACTTATGCGAATGGCATCGTGATCCCTGCGACAGCTCCAGTGGCCAGCGGCATTAGTGTTTCCCATGGCTCTTTCACAGGCACGCCCACTGTTACTGGCGCTTTGATGGGGACAGGCACGATAGGGACGGCTATCGTCCCCAAGCCAGCCCCGGCAAATGCAACGACATATCCCAGTGATGGACGACTTCACGACGCCCAACCAGCTCCATATGTCCCCGGAGGCGGCCTCGGGACGAACGGTACAATGCCAGTTTACAATGCAAAGAGTGACTATGATTTCCAATCCCTTGTACGTATACACACATATATATATATATTCTCTGCTTCTCCCCGAGAGAAAAGTATTTGCGAGCTAGGCATTTACATAATATGCTCATCTTCTCATACTTTGCTTTGGATATTTTAGGCACTCGCCCTATACTTTGACTGGATAAAGCTCGACCTATTCAGATACGGCCTATCCCGCTTCTCTCAACGGGAATTCAGGAGGGCCGGCCTCAGCGCCGAAGATCGCTACCTCATCCAATTCATGGCTGAGCAGGAAATCGGCCACGCTACCCTGCTATCCAACATCATCGGCCGCGCCGCGCCCAAGCAATGCAACTACAACTATCCAAACTTCACGGACGTCCGCGAATGGCTCGACTTCTCCCAGAAGCTCACCCGCAACGGCGAAGCCGGTGTCTACGGCTTCCTTCCCCACCTCAACTCGCGTGAAGCAGCTGCCATGCTCCTCCGGTCCGTAACGGTCGGGGCCCGCCAGCAGATGGTCTTCCGCCAGTTCGAAGGCCTATTTCCCATGCCTGTGTGGTTCGAAGTGGGCATTCCACAATCATGGGCCTGGTCCATGCTGGCACCCTACATCGCATCGTGTCCCTCTAACCAGACGCGGCTGGTCTGGCAGAACTACCCAGCGCTGAGGGTGATCAGCCAACCAAATCCCGTCCGTAGCAATGGATCCGCTGCCGTCAATGAAACCTTGGGGCCCTGGCTCAATTCTTTGAATGACACCAGTATCACGCCCCAGGAGCGCTGCAATGCCTCAGAGTGTGAACCGGCTATCACCCAAAACCGGTCCATCCCGCTCTCCCGGCCGGGTCGCCAAGTACTGCTCGAGTGGGAGGCTCCGGGGAAACCCATTGGTCCTAATAATAGCTATGTTACTAGCTCTTCAGCTGGGTCGCCTGCTTTTGTCGTCTGGGTGACGCAGTTGAATGTTACTTACTCCCCACTTACAGGTGTGACCAGTTCTGGAGGAGGCGGGGGAGGAGGAGGACAGAACGCGACCAATTCAACAGGCGGTACTGGTCCTGCTGGTACCGGTACTGCTGGTGGAAGACGTATGAATCTAGGTCGACGCCAGACTAATAATGAAACCACTGGTGGTGGTGGCGGCGCTGGTGGCGGCGGTGGTGGTCCTGGTGGGGGTGTGAGAATGACGGGCAGCACGATACAGCCAAACCTGACGACCTTTGTGGGCGATCCGGCGATCAACGGAACAATTTTCATTGCCATCACGGATACTAATTTGTTTCTCACGCCTTTTAATTTGAGTTTGATTAATCCGCATGTTCTGGCAGGGCCTGCAGTCTACCAGGCTGGATAAGTGGGGGTCAGACTCAACAAAGCCTAGAGAGGGTTGGCGGTGGTGCAGGAATGCTGTTTTGGCCTTGTATTGGCTTTACATGTTGAATTTTGGTTATTTACTCGCTTTTCATTTGTCTATGAGGATGTAAAAAAGCGTTTTTCTAACTGAAAACTTTATTGTGGGAGATATGAGTGTTACTACTGATCTTGGAATATATGTTAGTGGGCAGGTAAACGGGAAGGGTGGGCTGAAACCGGAACTGAAGAAAAAAATGAATGAAAAAAGGACGGCGCAGGGCGTATAGGGGAAGATGATGTCGTGGAATATCTTGATTCCTATAATTACAATTAATCTAACTAAAGTCTTCATTAGATTTATTTTCTACTTCCCCAAAATACAAAGTATTCCATATGGATAACATGCAATAACTAATATTAATAAAAAAAACGGAGCAGTTTCAGGAATGGTATTTTTAAAATAAAATAAATCGCAGCCATAATTAACCCCAGAGGTATGAGGGGTTTGGTGAGTCTAATAAACTTAGTGTGCTCCGTACGTGTATGTAGAAGCGAAACGATAGCTCTGGGCTTGGCCATGGTTATTTAAGACGGCTGGAGCAGACAGGAGAGGAGTAGAGGAAAAAAATTGGCGCAAAGGGGTATCCACTGGTTATAGAGAGAAGATTCTTCTTGTTGAATATGAAATTTAGCGATCAAGCGCTTGAGACTCGCACTGTTTTTCGTCCCCTATAGTTAGCAGGCAATCACCCATATTTAAAAGGGCTTGTGAACAGTCATAGCTGAAAAAGTGAAAAAGCAATAAACAAAAAATTAAAAAATGAAGAGGAGCATACCATCTGATAATAAGTACCCCTCTGCTTTAGCAAAGCCGAATGGGTCCCAACTTCCAAAATACCACCTTCGCCAAAGACGAAAATGATATCTGCATTTTGAATAGTGGCTAAGCGATGCGCAACAACAACTACTGTTCTTCCCTTAGCAGTCCTTTCGATGGCCTCCTGTACATGCTTTTCTGACTCCGAGTCGAGGCTAGAAGTCGCTTCGTCTAGCAACAGGATGCTAGGGTTGCGGATGAGCGCTCGTGCGATACATATACGCTGTTTTTGGCCGCCGCTCATGGCCAAGCCACGAAGGCCAACATCTGTGTTGTAGCCTACATATATCGGATACATGGTGTAAGTATCTTGGTAGGAGAAGGGATGTAATGTAGGCTCGTGTACTGACCATCTGGGAGCGAGACAATGAAGTCGTGAATGTTCGCATCTTTACATGCTTTTTCGACATCTTCGTCAGTGAATGCAGTGGGGTCCACGCCTAGAAGGACGTTGTCCTTCATGGATCCTTTATGCGCTTGCTATTAGAGTTATGTTTCTGGCGAGCTTCAGGAGAAGTCCTCTTACCCTGGTATAATGCCGGTTCTTGAGATACCAAGGAAACCGACTGCCGATATGAGGACACGTCGAGGGTATTTAGATCATGCCCATCGATGGTGATTGTGCCGCTTTGGTACTCGTAAAACCTGTAAAAGATTTGGGAGTCAGAATCCGTGAATGGACATGAAAGCCTGGTGTATACAGGTATATTAAAAGGGACATACTTCTCAAGCAATCCGATGACGGTTGACTTGCCGCATCCTTCTACATGTGAGTATCACTGATACATTGAGGCGGTCACAGGCATAAAACGTACCAGACGGCCCGACCAATGCGGCAAATTGGCCCTTCTCGATCTGTTTTTATTATTAACATTCAACCCACCCATAAATAGAAAATAGAGTTATTGCGGGTATACACACCGTGAAACTGAGATTCTTGAACACCGTAAGATCCCGCGTTGGATACTTAAAGTTGACAGATTTGAAATCAATTCGAGCGCCCCCCTCAAAGCGACCAACCGTCTTCTTTTCGCCTTCATCGCTACTTTTAAGGGGTCTGACGCTTAATATTCGATTGGCAGCTCCAGTGGCTTGTGCGATATCTGTTTGTATCGTACGAAATTAGAAATCAGAAATATAATTGGAAAATGCAAATTTTAAGGTTCTTCAGGCTTACTTGGTGTCAAGCTCCCAAATTGTCCAGCCGCTTGACCACCCTGTCCGCGCCATGTTAGTGACAGTAGTGATTTCAGCACGGAATGTGTACTTACCAGAACCACAGCGATATAAATGATCATGAAGCGAAGAACGTCGTACTCATACGTGCTCAGTAGTTGCCCTCCATACCTAAACATGATTGTTAGCCATCAGGTTCTTGAGATCATACAGTCAAGGTAAAATACCAGAAACACAATGCCATGCACGGAAGTTCTATACTATCCGAAGCAGCGAAGATCAGCGTTGCAAACCTTGCTTTGTAGAAGGCCTTCTTTACATGGTCTTGCAACAAATCAGAGTAACGATTGGTAATTGTATCCTCAAGAGTGAGAGAAGTAACAGTGCGAAAAGCTGAAATGGCTTCTGACGCAAACTGTGAACTGCTCTCGAATACGGCTGCATTCATCTTTTCAAATTGGACCTCATATCTGACCCGAATAAACATTGCTATGATAATTAGTGGGAAAGCAGAGAATATTGCCACTAGAGTCAATTTCCAACCGAAGGTAAAAGCTATCGACATGCATCCAATAATATTAAATACGGAAATAAGAGGGAATGCCATCTGGTGGCCGACGAGTTCTTGAAGCTGTGTCGGGTCGGTGGAAAGTCGAGCTGCTAATGAGCCTGTCGAGTTTCCTTCCATATCGAAAAAATGTATCGGCTTCGTAATGATGTGTTCAAAGTATTGTTGTCGATATGTACCGCAAATATTCTAACAATGATTAGCAGTAAACGGCCCCGCGGTCAAATTGCACGCTTACCGCAGAAAGACTGGTCGACGCGAAACCTAGGACGAAGTAAAAAAGGCCAACGCAAAGAGCAAGTATGAAGAACATAAGGGACCAGAATTCGCTTCGATCAATGAGCGCAGGGCCTGTCAGCTGAAACACGGTCGTGAGTTGTGCAAATATATAGCTTTGGATGGCGAAAGCAGCTAAGTAATAAATTGTCAATTGGTCCATACCCTTTCAATATGATTAAAGTGTGGGTGTTTCTTACATCCACAACCAGCAGCAGCAATAACAATGCTGATATCAAGATACCACAACTTTCTCTGCTCCCAGAGGAACAGCCCAACTGAGTTAATCAGAGACCTTGCTTTATATGTTAATTCAGGTTCCTGATCAGAACCACCACCAGTGTCCACTCTTGAAGCCTCCTTGAGAAGGTTCTGCATATCATCTAATTGACTTTGTGGATTGGTCTCGCCTTGTATATCAAGATCCTCGTCCCCCATCTCGAGGCGTTGGTTTTTGACCAGCGAGTGGTACAATCCCTCTGACTGAAGCAGCTCATCATGTGTTCCCTGCTCAACGCTCTCCCCTCCCTTCAGCACAATGATATTATCTGCCTTTTTAATGGTCGATAATCTATGGGCAATGGTTATCGTCGTGCGATTTTTTGATACACGGTCAAGCGCTTCTTGAACAATGCGTTCTCCTCGAACATCTATTGAACTTGTGGCCTCGTCCAGGATGAGTATTGGTGGCCTTTTAATTATGCTGCGAGCAATTGCAAGTCTCTGGCGTTGGCCACCGCTGAGTTTCAAACCATTTTCGCCAACCATAGTATCATATCCCTAAAAATAACGCATACCGTAAGAACAACATATCGCAGCGGAATGGGATAAAACAAAACCCACCAATGGCAATCTTTCAATGTACTCTGAAGAAAATGATTCCCGACAAGCTTCCTTGACAAGTTCTCTTTTCACTTCTTCGGATTCGTTTTCCCACTTTGACCCCACTAAACCGTACGCAACGTTTTCATAGATGGTAGTATTGAACGTAAATGGTTCCTGCTGCACCAACCCGATCTGAGATCTCCACCACTTAAGATCAAAGTCGTAAAGGTTGTGACGCCCTATTATGATCGACCCACTATTTGGGATTGTTTCTGTGGGTTGCGCTTCCTCGTTCTGAGAGCCACCGTTTTGTGGAGAATTGCTGGTAGGTACAGTGTTGTCCTGGTACTGAGTCTCAATTTGATACCAGCGCTCCAGCAGCGCGACAATCGTGCTTTTCCCGCACCCAGAAGGTCCAACAAGTGCTGTTATTTTTCCGGCTGGAATCTCAAGCGTCAAATTGTTGACAATTTTCACGTTTGGGCGGCTTGGATACGAAAAATTTACGTTCTCTAAACGAATATCCGTAATAGAAACATCTTCGTCCTTCAATCCTGACGTTTTAGGCTTTGGCGCATCGATCATTTCGAAAAAATAAGTCGATGCGCTTACCGCCTTGGATATTGCGATGATGGGGCTTGCAATAAACGAGAGGGTCGACACCACTATGAGAACCGAAAAGATGACCCTATTGCAGAATAAAATGCATCAGTTATACGGGCAAAGGCAAAAACAGGAGAATTCTTGTCAATGGGGAGCGCCTACGTAATAACGGGGCCTACATCGGGTATATTATTCGATGCGTATTGCCTGACACCAAACCAGAACGTTAACGCAAAGCTGGCGTACATGGCAAAATTTGACGGAGCGAGCTGAGCACCGATCTGCGGTGCCAGCCGCATTCCTCGCTTTCGCGCCTCCGAAACCCATATTCCATATCGAGCCGCAAGTCGACCTTCTGCACAGCAGGAGACAATGGTACGAATTGACCCCAGGGCTTCTCCTGCAATTGACGAAGCCTTTTCGTCTGCTTGTTCAACTTTCTTTTGCAGTTTGATATACATCGGAACCAGGGTACCATAGACTAATGATATGAACAAAATAGAAGAACTCGAAACCAATGTCAAAGACCAGGAATAGCGGAACGCGACAGCGTAAGCGCCTATAAGCAGAGACAACGATTGAACAAGTGTGGATAATTTATCTGATATACCTGCCTGTATTGCGTTTGAGGAGCTGGTAATTGTATTTGTTGGCCGTCCAGGGGGGAGTGTATCAAATACACTAATGGGCTGGCTGAAGAGGGCTTGGAGATACGATAGACGAAGCCGGGCAGAGATTCTGATTCCCGTCATGCGAAGAGAAAACTTGACACTGTTAAATTTGTATTTTTGTAGTCTGATTTTTGGTCCAGGATCATTTACCATTGATACATAGCCGAGCAGAAACTTGCCTATGAAGAGGTATACAATGTATAACCTGGGGATGAGTTAGTTCGGGTCATATTTCAGAGGATCTCATTCTCATTTTTGATAGCTAGTCTCCTGTTGTATGTAAAACAAAGAGGGGTGAATACTTACACACTCTGATTCACGCTGTCGAGAAACTGGTCCTTGGTGACTCCCGAACCCGGCACGAAATATCCATTGAAGTCGCTGACAACATTGCCTGAAGAGGAGTAAATAGGCATCAGCTAATATCATCGACATGTAAATCTCCCAGATTCAGGAGTACTGACCGAATACAATGTTCATCAAGGGCAAAGCCTGTGGGGACCTATTAGTATAACACGGTAACATATTGATGCTAGGGTAAAACGGCGTACTGTTCCTGCTCCTGAAGCACACAATGCAGCAATTCCCATTAGAATCTTGTCGAGGAGGGTTCCATGACCTAAGATCCTCTGTTTAAAAACAAAATTTGTTAGTCAAACATTTCACTCTACCAAGTCGCTCAAAATTTTCCGAACATACCCAGAAATTCTTCAAGGGGGGTTTTTGTTCCGGTTCATCCTGCTGTTTTCCAGCTTCAACCTGGCTGTTATCCATCGCAGCGGCGGAATAATAATTTGTTTGTTTAACACAGTGAGAGTCGCCTCCCAAAGCAGGGGCGGGTGTATTGATTCATGAAAAGGCTTCTGATGAGACATTGATATTAATTCTGGAGCCTAACCTTGGAGTCACTAAGTAGCGCGGGACTGGTGCATCTTGGCCTGCCAGATTCGCTATGGCGCCAAAGGGATAGGAGAGGGTTCTCCTGATGAGATCAACAGCTCAATTCTGAGTGCTTTCTGAAGAGTCACGCCAAAACTGTCCAGCTATGAGGGTCAGGAAGGTCATCCAATTGCACACCGCATTTGCTCGTTGATACGCTCTCCGAAACCTTGGTTTACCGAGCGGAATACTACGGAGTAACTACTCCGTACTGTCAACTTTATTTTGACCGCTAAATACGCGTAACTATCGGGCAGCATTCAAACTGCCTATTTGTGGCCTGACGGTGTACGAACCAGCTGGCTGGCTGGCGATCGAGGGAAGCTCCAAATTTGTGAGCGAAGACCGTTGAACCAGCTCAAAGTTTGAACTGAACCTCTTTTGTAAGCCATATTTTCCTGCATAAAATTACTGTCATTGCTAAACAGACCATAATAGTATTTATTATAACCAGTCAGTCACCAATTGTTACCACCGATCAAAAGAACCTCCGGAACTTTAGAGCCTTTTTACTCCGTATATTATGCTTCATGAAGGCCAGATCATTTTCCGTCTTCTGCTACCAGCTCACGTACTGAACCCCTTCTTAATCTAGGGAATCGTGAACTGCTTAGTTGCTGTCACTTTTGAGAATGAGTCGGAATGTCATCGTACAATTTATAAACCAGCAACACCTAGCCCTATGATATTTTGTGGAAATCTAAGGCTTCTTCTAGCTGACGCCAAAGAACAAACGAGGTGAGTAAACTCATGTTGTGATGTCTGCTCTGCGGAGAGCTAGCCTCGGATAACACCCTGCCTCAAGAACCGGCATCTTCAGTGGCTACAGAGGCTCCTAGAAGGCTTGTTGCCTGTGTAGCTGGCATGATACGCACTATGTTCTGGGTAGCATGGTCCAGCTTAGAGGCCTGATTTGCTTGGTCTGTACTCTGTACTCTTCCGCGATTCTTTGATATACATACCCCCAAAAAGGCTCGGCTATTTCCTCCACGCGGTCTGCTGGTATGAATCGTTCTATGTTGTTCTATGCCCTGTATATACGTACTAGCAGTCAGCGTGATGGATTAAATTGATGGCAGGCGAACGCCAGAGAGCTCTCCAGTCATCCATGGAAGCATGGTGAGACGGAGACTTTCTCTTATTTCGTAGCCAATCAAGGGCCAGCCAACCCTGTTTTTTTTATAGTTTGACCGCTCTTCCCCTCTTCTTTTTGCGTTGAGTAAGTAACCTTGTCATGTCATGAATTGGTTGCTATTCACTTATCCTGGGAAGGGATTTAGATGATAAACTCCAACTCTGGAGGTTCATAATTATCCCACAAGTTCTCGCCTCACAATGTCTTCTCACCCATTTGACCCCATCCGCCCAGACGAGGTCAGTTTTGCGGCGAAAATTCTGCAGGAATCGTTTCCTGGGGTATCTCTCCGCTTCAAGGCGATTGATGTTCAAGAGCCCATCAAGAGAAATGTTGTGCCGTATCTTGAGGCAGAGAGGCTGGGCACTCCTCTTCCCGCCAAACCAACTCGTATTATTCAGTCGTTATTTCACAGGCTTGATACCAAAGCCTTCTTGAAAGCTTTGGTTAACCTAGACGCGAAGGTGGTGATTACGGTGCAGGAGTTGGCCAAAGGTGTACAGGTATGCTTCGCAACTACGTGGATATGGACCAAAACTCCCTCTTCTCTTTTCTTCTTGTCTTCCTTCTTTTCTGGGGAATTGAATCGATTCTGAGATATTCCCATAGGGGCCTGGCGATATCGATGAGATAATAGAAATGGAGCAAGTCTGCGCCAAACACCCAGCAGTCCTCGCCGAAATTGAAAAACTGAAACTTCCACCTGGCGTCACGGTTCTCAATGAGCCTTGGTTCTACGGCTGTGACGATGAAAATGAGACAAGGAGACTGTTCCAGTGCTTCATGTATATGGTAGACACAGATCACCCACAAGCAAACCATTATTCATTGCCGTTGTCCTTTTGCCCAGTTTTCGATGGTCTTACTCATGAACTCGTGCGCATGGATTACCTCCCAACCGGGACGGATCATTCAACTGCCCAAACAAATCCGTGGAAGCCCGTCAAGCCGGTTGAATATGCCCACGACTTACTGAATGAGCCACTGAGAACGGATCTTAAACCGTACATCGTGCAACAACCAGAGGGTGCTTCTTTCAATGTAAACGGCAATGCAGTCCACTGGCAAAAGTGGGACTTCAGAATTGGTTTCAATTACCGGGAAGGCTTGATACTCTACGGTATCACATATGATAAGCGCAACGTCTTTTATCGGTTATCTGTCAGCGAACTGACAGTTCCATATGGTGGTATGTTGACAATCCAAAGCATAGAAAACCGGTATCATATCTTACTAATTTTTTTTTTATATCACGTAACTCTCCAAAGACCCACGAACCCCATACCACCGCAAACAAGCCTTTGATGTCGGGGACATCGGCTTTGGAGTTACAGCCAACAAATTATCCCTAGGCTGCGACTGCTTGGGTCACATAAAGTACTTCGACGGTTGTCGGGCCGATTCCAAGGGGGCCCCCGTCCACCTCGAAAATGTAGTCTGTCTGCACGAGCAGGACGCTGGACTTCAGCACAAACACACCAATTATCGAACTGCTGAAGCCACTACTGCCAGAAACCGCCAACTGGTCGTGCAGATGATTTGCACACTTGGCAACTACGAATATATCTTTTCCTGGATTTTCGATCAAGTGGGAGGCATTGAGCTGGAAATCCGCGCGACCGGAATTCTTTCCACCGTGCCGACTAACAATACGGATGGCACCACTGTCCCCTGGGCCACCAATGTTGGACCTGGTGTCATGGCCGCATTCCACCAACATATCTTCTGCATGCGCATTGACCCATCTGTTGATGGTCATGATAACACCGTCGTGTATCAGGACAGTGTTCCAATGCCAGATGACCCTGTCTCGAACCCACATGGGGTGGGGTACATAACGGAAACGTCTGTGTTGAAAACGTCCGGGACAGCCGACACCAACGTTGAGAAGCATCGGGTCTTCAAAATTCGCAATGATAATGTCATGAACTCGATCTCCCGCAAACCAGTCGCTTACAAACTGCAAACTCTTGCTAGCCAGATGATCTTGATGGGGCCACGGAGCTTCAATCGGAGACGGGCACAGTTCGCAACCAAACCGATTTGGGTGACCAAGTACCAAGATGGGGAGCTTTATGCCGCTGGCGAGTTCACGAACCAGAGCAAGAAGAGTTCCGGCGTTGAAGAATGGACGGGAAGGAATGATAATGTTGAAAATACCGATGTGGTATTATGGCACAGTAAGTCATCACCATTTTCGTTTGTATGTTGTTTGGGATGAGGAGTGTACAAACGCTGTACAGCCCCATCAGCAGAATAACAAAAGAGGGGTAGAAAATGGTATGGCTAACTGAAAAAAACTTGGTAAACTATATAGCATTCAGCCTCACACACAATCCACGGCCTGAAGATTTCCCCATCATGCCTGTTGAAAAGATTAGTATCATGCTAAAGCCAGACGGCTTTTTTGAGAAAAACCCCGCTCTGGACGTGCCTCCATCCAACCAGGCTTTTAATCGTTCTCAACTGCAGGAAGACGGGAAAGGATCAGAATATCCACCAGCTTCTTGTGTTTGCCCCCCAACAACAGCCGGATTGTAGAATTACGTGAAAGAGCGGTTCCATAAGGTATTTCAGATGCATGAAACCCTGATACACCTTTACAGTCGGACGGAACATACATAGCCAGCATTTTGCACGGACGTGGAATGTCCGTGAATGTGTACAGAGAAATAAAACGAAACGCCCCGTTGCAGCCAGATGAAAAAGGGTTTGAAAATTTCTTCAATGGCCTTGTCGATTGAGTTCCGGATTTTTGGGGTGTAAAACTGGGCGAAAAAGTTCCCTCGCAGGATTTCGTGCGTGAGAAAATACCTTCTGCCCCATTCCTCCCTGCTTTGTACAAAGTACTCCGTACAGCGCATTCTGAGCGAAGCCCATTTTCGACATCCATATGGAGCAGACCTCGTAATCAATAGCAAGCTCAGCGCAAATACCCGAGGCGCGGGTTCACCTGTGGCTAACCTCTTTATCCTTCGTGCCAAATATAGTTATATGCCTGGCAGACTCGGTCGCATAATGTTTAGCATCTTAGAAAAAAAACATAGTTTGTGAGTTTGTGAGTTGTTCCAAAGAAAAAACCAGTTCAAAGGATTAGTATCAATCAGTAGCAGCAGGACACTACAGGGACCCTCAAGTGCAGAGTGAACAAAGACCCCCCAATCTATGGTGCTATGCAAGCAGCCTTTTTCCATATAAAACTCCTGTCATCCTAAACTAACAAACATTTGTTCTCTCCAATTTTGCCGGCCAAGATCGAGTTGCTGTAAATTTTTAGGTCGGCACGGAGTAGTACTCTGTACGTAAACTCGTTGGAACCAGTATATCCGGGCTTTCGCACGAATCAGATGCTGGGCTAATCTGTCCCGCCGTAGGAAATCGGCTGGAAAGAAAGTGGAGTGTGAAATGGGGGGCGATTCACATCGGATTCTTTATCGGCTCCCAATACTCCGTCATCATGAGCAAAAAGATTTTCTTAATTTTTGCCACCTTTTTTTCTCTATCTCCATATCTGCCGAGACAGCAGATTTTTTTTTTTTTTTTCGAAAAACGCTTTTTGTTACATAACCTACATAACAGGTTAGTCATAATAATAGCAGTTGAGAGTTTAAATGTTCCCCATGGATCCGACAAAATAATGCATTGAACAACTTGAAGGATGACGGCCTGTTATGGCTTGCAGATTATCAGAGTTACAAACCAAAATAAAAAAATAAACAATAAAAAATCATCCAACCAGAAACGGCAGACGATGGTATCAAAACCCAGCTATAAATAGCTTGGGTTGCGTCAGGTTGACTACATCATGACACAATGGTTGGACGGCTGCGGCGAAAAACAACATTGGATTCAAATTCTGGAAAACATAGAAACGATTGCGTTCCTTCTCCGCATATACTACTAGTACTACTAGTATAGTACAGAGACAGGGAAAATTACAACCCCTCTCCAACAAGCTCGTATGACCGGTCATTAAACGGGGAGAGCAGAAATTGGCTGATTTACCAGGAGAAGGGAGAAACAACGAAATAATGCAAGATAGGATATTTTGAATTTATTTCACCGAATTTGTTTATACTGTACTCCGTACTCCATATTTCCCGCTTTGTTCGCCCCTCGTCCTGAAGCTGCCTAATATGCTGCACGGTTTATAGAACTGCTACCGAGTACTCCGTATGCATGTACGGACGCGTGGATATGTCTCGAAGTTTGCATCCATATCAGAACTAGCGATGAAATACTCCGTATGCCGAACAGAGTAGTAGTTATGCAGGTGATTCAAGCCCACTACTACTACTTCACTCCATAGAGTCTACGGAGGATTCTACTAAAAATGTTGCCACGGAGCAAGAAATACCAAGCATTCCAGCCACGTTCTTCGCCGGTCTCTTGACGACGTGGCTTGGGCTGTTGATTAACTACCGGCCTATCCTCTTGGCCTTTTTTTTTTTTTTTTTTTTGGGGTTTTTTTTTTTTTTTTTTTTTTTTTTTTGGGGGG